>JBCJKH010010793.1:0-73759 GCA_039877255.1 Loriculus beryllinus | reverse complement strand
CCTTTACCTTTGCTCAGTGTTCCCTCATATCTTTGTAAAGAGCTGGTTTACCCACCTGATTCAACTAGAATTGCAAACACCTCCTAGCTGACCTCCTTCCAGCTGGCTGCAGTGGTTGTGATTGTCTTTTTGTCTCCATGCATTCAGCACACATCAGTTCAACAAAACTGATGGTATGCAATTAAACCTAAAATTTCTGTTACTCTCCAGGAGGTTGTTTTTGTGCTTCATTATGTTCCCCTCATCCCTATCCCTGAGTCAGTAATGGCTGAAGCTTTTCAACACAGCACAGTGTTGTTAAGGAGCTCATCTTCAAATTGACAATGTTCCAAATAGCATTAATTTAGCATCTAACTCAATAATAAAACCTGACTGTTACAAAAATGTCTGGAAGGGGAATCAACATTAAAAGCACTAAAAATAAAAAATCATTGTTAAACTGAGATACCTGGGAACAAACCCACAAAGCCAATGAGAAGCAGGATGTCATATCCCAGGTTCACTGCAGAATAGCAGTGAATCTCCCCCCATAATTGCTTTCTAGGCTAACCCTATGCCTTTGAGTCTCATGTCCCTTGGGAGCAGCAGTGCAGGAACAGGACGGTCCCTCCAGGTCTCTTCTCTGCCTGCTCACTCCCGCTGCCTGTGAGGCATACACCCGGGTGTAGCAGGGGAGGGGGTGAAACTGCGAGAGTCTGGAGAGGCGTCGGGAGCTTTGAATTAAGTACAAAAAAAGGACAGAAAAAAATAGAGGCAGGGGTTTGGAGTCTGTAATCAGCAGTGATTGCTTCCTGTGCAGAAGTCAGCTGTTTCCATACAATAGCCAAGCTGTTCAGCCTCCAGGCGCCATCCCAAGGTCATCACTTTTCTATTGTTGTTCCCCACCCCCATGGAAATTCCTGTGCTCTTTCGTGTATATAAGGGTGTTGGGGTTTTTTAAACTTGAAAACCTCACGCCTGCCTCTCGTGGTTGTGGAAGGGTTAGGCACTAGGTACTGACCTGAGCTTGGCTTTTGCTTTGCTCTGCATCATCAGTGCCTGATGCCTCATCTCAACAACTTTTTAAGGTTTTTAAGCATAATACTTACCTGCACTGTGCTATGTGGAGGATGTAAGCCAAATCCAAATCTGACATATTTTTTTCTACTTGCTTTTCTAGGAATTCATGTGTCTGCCCTCTGAGACAGGGAGAAATGAGGCCATCTCAGTTCCCAGAGATTGTTCCCTTATAATTTATTTATTTACACACGTACAAATCTTGCTCTTTTAAACCTGCCTACTGGAAACTCTGTTAAAAGAGCTGTTTTATCCTGAGAAGTCATCACTGCATTGGTTTGGTTAAAGACTTGCTGAACAAAATTCTAAAACCTTCAGAATCCAGAAGTCCTGTAGACAAATATTCAGTCTGGATTCTCAGAATTCTTCCAAATCGTTTTCACTGGACTTGAGCTGATTCTGGGAAACACTGAGCAACTTCTTACAAACCATTGCTTGTTATTTGTTGCTGTAGACATCAGTTGGTCAAGGAGATTCAGTTTCCTGCAGGTTTGATGCCAGTTATAGCCCAGTTTGCAGTTTTCAGAAGCTTTGACTGAATTAGTCAAACTTAGTCATTTGTAGTTTACTAAGCAGAACTGGAAAATATATTGTGAATTTCAGGAAGGGCCTGTTTGCCAGCACCTCATGCGGCTCAGGAATGCAAGATGTGAACCGTTTATTGCCATACCAACAGTGGGATCTCCTCATAAAATATTGGCCTCTCAGGATATTCAGTGGTGATTGTGCTCTCACGAGGTTGCCTCTGCTGTCACTTACTGCTAATGAAATAATTGTGCTCCTCCGCCCATGGCTTACACAAAATTTAGGACAACTCAGTGCTTTAACGTGCAGTCATTGAAGGAGGCCAAATAGGATGAAAACTGTGTATTCTGTGATGAAAAATGTTTTTTCCTAATATATCCTTTTTTCTTTTGGGTTGTTTTTTTTTTTTTTTTTCCAAATGAACATGTTTTGATGATATATATAGTGTTGCTGAATCAATCAAGGCTGAGCCGCAGCAGTGTCCTTCACTGTGTCTGAGTTTGAGTGTTGAGGGTATTTGCTTGGATATACAGACTCCTTTGAACCTATCAGGCTATTACTGCTTGTAACTCACCCTTTAATTCCTCTCAGGGTGATTTTTTTCAGTACATGCTTCTTAAGTTCCCTCAGGGGCACAGATATCAGCTGCTCAGCTGCCAACCCAGTTCATGAATCTCTGTGCCTCCCAGAGTCCTCTTCAAGAAGGTACAGCCAGACAGGCTTCACAGTTCTGCTGGGAATAATCGTGTTAAAACACTTTTGTTTGAAATCCTCTTCCTAGTTCTATCGGCTTCGATTGTTTCTTTTCCAGTGCATTATTGCACTGTAATAGTTTCTTTGGGGGTATTTCTACCTGCTGAATAGATTATCATTCTACCATTAGACAAGACATCACAAAAACCCTCTCTGAAGACTGTGTTATTTTGAAAATCCTGGGTGAGTTGCAGTTTAATGCGAAACCTGTGTAGTATACATAGGACACAAAATAAATTATATGCTTTTTAGCCTCCATGAATAGATTTCTGTATTATTTGGGGTAATTAAAAAAAAAAAATGAAACAAACCATTTTGGTTGTAAACCATCACTTTGCCACTTTAGCACAGCTTCAAAGTGACAGGTAGAAACTTAAGCACAAAAGATTACAGAGATTTACATATGGCGTCTGTAAACTGCCTTTTTTACCTTTTCCCTGATTGTAACTGCTGTACTACATTAAATTCCGTTATGACTGTAACATTATGTTGAAATATTGGAATTTTTTTTACTATACAAGCTTTTAATTAAAGGCCCTCTTTCAGATTTACACCAAAAATTCAACTACAAAACCCTTTCCTTCTCAAGGTTGATTTTTCATAGGCAAATGCTCCAGGGTGACCTTATAATAACTTTCCCATACCTAAAAAGGGCCTACAAGAAGTCTGAAGAGGGATTTTTTTATAAGGGCATATAGTTAGTGATAGGACAACGGGGAATGGCATTAAGCTCAAGGGGAGTAGATTTAGAACAGATACTAGTAAGAAGTTCTTCACTATGAGGGTGGCGAGGCACTGGCACAGGTTGCCCAGAGGAGCTGTTGCTGCCTTGTTCCTGGCAGTGCTCAAGGCCAGATTGGATGGGGCTTTGGGCAGCCTGGGCTAGTGCAAAGGGGGGATTAGAACTGCATGATCTTGAAGGTTCCTTCCCACCCAAACTGTTCCAAGATATCTGAACATTTTCTAGTAAGTATGGTATTCTTTGTCACTACTGGATGTCTCTATTGGTATACTTTACTTGTTGTGGTTTTCCAGAAACTGCTAAGTCTTTGGTTACCCACAGTGTATCTTAATACTGATTTCTTTATACCCTCTACAGTAATGGCTCAGAACGCTTTACCATATTCCTTAATAACACAGTCTTAGGATTTCAGATAACAATGTCACAGCACTACATCTGGCATTGATTCTTAATAGAGTGAATGTACATATTTAAATACTTTAATGCAAAAGTGTATTCAAATTATGTTTCATAATGATGAAATAAAATTAGCAGTACTATGAGAAATGCTGCTGTAAATACTTTGCTTCATTCCACATAAATAAAATGAAATTTAATAGAAAAAGAATGTACTGTTCCTATTTCACACAATGCCATTCTAATCAGGCTCTTAGATTGCTGTAGCACCTAAGTGTCACTCATCCAACTACCACACAGACTAAACTGCACTTCTCTTAATGTCCTTTCCACCCCTCTCCCCTGACTTTTCCTGGCAGAAAATGCTATGAAGTTATTGTTCAAAAAGAAAACAGGCAAAACTGTCTAGAGCAGAACAATCTTTGCTTCTCAGGACTACTGCAAATTCATTCCCAAGAAACACAGTCAATATCACCTCCAACTTTTATTGCAATGGATTGAATATTATTTTCTTTTAATAATATTTAGTTATGTCCCTTTGTTTCAGGGAAATGGATCATTTAAAGCTACTAATACGTAATATTGCAGCCCCAAAATTTTAGGATCATGCAGGAGCTTTGTGCTGCTCATTGGAACATGTGAAGTACTCAAGGAAAGGGGATAAAATGGCAATAACTTGGGATGAAGTAGAAGATTAACTTGGGGGTTTATTTCATTTGAAGGTGAGTCTTGCCCTCATATGTTATTATATGCTATAATAATGTTTCTGAAAAGAATGGACAGATTGACTTCCTCACCTTTGCTGTGAAATATTTCCCAGATGGGTTAAAAGCTAATATTCTAACAACTTTTTGCATTTTTCTTCTCTTCTTAGGTTTTATTTATACCTTTGAAGAAAATTATTCCTTCCTGCTATGATTCAATACCTAGTTTATTAAAATCTTGTCAGTTACTTTATCCTCAAAATTGCTGCTGTAGAGGTGAAGACCCTTGAAATAATGACTATGACACAACTTTTAAAATCCCTCAAGTAGTTAATTACACTCCTGGAGACCTTGGGTAATAACAAGAACACCCTGAGTTGTAATAAAAATGTAAGAAGATTTTTATTAGAAGGGTATAAATAAGTCTTTAACTACAGTCTGTTTTGGATTATCAAAGGCAATAGGGAGAGGGAGAAGGGGAGTAGAAATGAGATAACTCACGTGAAGCAATGGCACAGGAAATATAAGTCATATATAAGCTAGGCTATGAAAATACATCAACATATTCACCTTCAAGAAACTTGTAAACACATTTCCACAGAGCAGAAGTAACTGTAAGCAGCAGTTGGCCATTTGGGTTCTAGCACAACGTGGCTTTTACCCCACACTGCTGAACCCAAGGAAGGACACTATGCCACCAGAGCAAGGTGGAAACTGGTCACTGGTGACTGACGGTGACAGTACCAGGAGTGTCTGGCAGATAACCTCCAGGCAGGTTACCCACACCTAGGTGTAGGCACAGCACAGCATGGTATGTTTTCCGCATGTGTAGTACAGTACTCAGCCACTCTGGCAGAGGCAGGCACTTTGTGGTGGATTGTGGCTTTCCCATGCAGCATCCACCACCACAGGGGAGATGTGCCCAGATGTTTCCCGCTATTGCAAGGGGGTATGAGACCTCACCTTGCAGCAGGAAGCTGCACAGGATAAGTCTGTGCAAACACACAGTTCCTGCAGGCCAACTGGCAACAGGTAATAGCATGTAAAAACTTTTATACACATTTTAGTGTTTAGCACATGGAGGTACTGAGCAATGGCTGAGGTTCTTAATCCTGTTAGGCTATTATTTTTCAGTTTGTGGCAGCTGGGTACTGTTTAAGAAAGAAAAATACTGCTAATCTTGTTGGTGACATGAGCTTGTGCAGCAATTTTTATGCTTCTGCTTTATTTGTCTGACAGTCAAAAAATAGCTCTAGTATAAAAAAGTATTCCAGGTGCTAGTCCTTACCCTTTACTTTCTAGGAACCCCACTGCATGGATAAGTTCCTGTAACCACTTTATACAAAGCATGTTTGGTTTTTTTTCAACTTGGCCTGTGACTCTCATGCAAAAGAAGCTCCTTTTATCACTACCTAAAAATAAAGAACACTTACAAAATGCTCTGGTTAAAATGATTCTTTCATCAGCAGAATGATTTTTGCATGTTGCTGCTTTGTATGTGAGAACTGCTACGCAAAGAGAGGCACTGTGAATAGACTCAGTGTTTACATAGTACCAAAGTATAAGGTTGCTCCTTGTCACCAAAACAGCAGTGAACCCTCATGATACACTAATATGTGCGTGGTAGCCGATGACACATCATTGCTGCCTACATTAGCACAGCAAAGATGCTTTGTTCTCTTATGTCATGAGCTTCAAATCCCAGCTGGGGATTTACTGACTAAGCCACAGTGAGCTGCTGTGAGTTCCCTTCCAAAAGGAGAAAAGGAATAAAATAGAAAGGCTTCTCCTTTCCATTTCACTTCAGAAGTGCTGCTAAGCACTAGGAGTTATTTCCCTGTTGGTACCAAAATACTACTATAGTTCTTGATGACAAGAGCTACACGCACCCGTCAGTACAGAAAGGGCTCATTAGCCGCTGCAGGACAAGGCATAATAATGATTTCTCTGAATTCAGATACATAAATCACAGACAAAATCCTCATTCATATGAAATTAAAAACTGCAATTCCATCCTACCACAGGCTGGAACTGGTAATTACTCAGCATTTCTTTACAAGAGAGCTTCTTGTTTCCCAGCACAAATGCAGACTGAGGGCTTTCATATTTACTGTCAGGTAGCCACTTCTTAATTTTTTCTCTGTCTTTTTGCAAGTTCTTATATTTTAGTAATGTTACAACATAGGTTGTGTATGGAAGATGCTAGAACATACAAGTCTTGTAGAGACACACAGAAAACTCACAGTAACTCACAGTTACTTTTTCTGCCTTCTTCACCATGAGATATGGATAGTGCAAGTTTATCACCAGCGCCAAGGCTAGGGAATCTCAACAGAAGGTTCTTCATGCTGAGAACTAAAACACAATAGGGCAGAGGCATGGACTCTTTCTGTTACAGTTGGTTGTGACCTTTTTGAGTGATGATCCCAAATTACTACACAGTGGTGGGAGAGTTATCCTCACAGTATGCCTAGAAAGCAGGAATTATTACTTCGTTGAGAAAGAAGTGGAAACTTGGTCACAGAAAAGTTGTGACTTGTACATGGTTACACAGGAAGGAGGGAGGAAAAGGGAAAAAAGGTCTAACCGGTGACTTAAATACTTCTTTTCCTCCTAGTTAATTCATTCCATGATCTTGGGCACTTCCTATATATCAACTAATCTCAGAGAAGTGCTTTAAAGCTTCATTTGTATACGAACAGCATGTGGAGATACTTGGATGAGGAAGACAACTAATAATTTTTCATTGTTTTTGTCAAGAAGCACAAGCTGAAGTCAGGTAGCATCTGAGTCAGGCAGCATCTGAGTCAGGCAGGATTTTCAGAAGCCTGGTGTCCTAGAGGGGTGACAGGAGAGCAAGCACCAGCCTGGCTTTTCTGCCTCCAGCAGCAATCCATTGCCAGAATTGCTTTATGAAAGCAGTGTAAAGAAGGGAAAAGCGGGTCCTGGGGAAAGAAAGCAGACTTAAAGAGATCCCAGGGCATGAAAGAATTCAAAATCATATGACTCCTATGTGCTGTCACATCTCTTCCCCTATAGTGAGCACCAAGTTGGAGTCCATCCTGCCCCCAAGGAATGAACAGGACTGAAAAAACTGTAAAACTAAGAGGGGGATATGAAACAAGACAAGTCACTGAAATGGAAAGGAATCAGCAGGGAATACTGACAAATCTAGGTGAAGGACCCAAGGACAATGTGAGAGAACTAAGGAAAAATAATCGCAAGTATTAAAAAAGGGTAATACTTGGTCTAGTCAGTTGCAGGTGTCCATGAAGGTCAGTCAGGAAAAGTGAACAGTAAGATTGAGAAGTGTTTTCTCATCTCTAACTCTAGAAAAAGCAATGACAGCTTATTTGTTCAGGGGACAAGGAAAAAGAAGTCCTTTGCCATTGCAGAGATTGCAACACAACAGAGGAGGGGGTTATGAAAGTTTGAACACACCCAAAATCTGTCAACCTCCTAGCTACCCATTTTGGAGCTGAGTGTACACCAAGCTAGGTGTACAACCAGGGATGCTGCAGGAAAAGTAATTAATGGTTGTGTTTAAAATAGCACCAACCCTTCCTATTTTACTGGCATTGACTACAGGGACAGGCGCAAACACCCAGGCATCCTTTGAACTTCAAAAATTTTACTGGACCAACTATTTTGATTAGAGACATGATTTCTTTATAACTGGAATTACTGTGGCAGTAAAAAATCTAAGGTAGAGACCACTCTACAGCCATATAAATATGATCCAATTCATGTTCATTCAACATTCTTTTCAACTTCCATACAGAATCAGGCAAGGCAGTATAAAATCATATTGTACTTCTAAACCATGCCAGTACAAAGGCTGCTGCATTAAGTACAACAGGCAGCAGTTAGGTTTTCTGAATTTATTGACTTACCTGGGTAGAAATCAGTCTCTCACCTTCACTAAATCTAGTCTGCCCTACAGTAGCTGAGGGTGTAAACTGTGTCTGTCCAGACTGTTTGACCAGTGTACAAAGCTGGGCTTAACCTTACTTGTTAAGTTGATATAAACCTGAACATTTTTCAGCTGTTCTATTCCACTGGTGACTCCAGATCACCTCTAGATTAACCCCTTGGCAAAATAAGTTAAAACTAATGATGCAATTACAGCAAATTTAATTAAGTTACACCATCAACTAATAACGGTTGACCAGTCTTTATTAAAGTCATGGTTGCAGTCTCAAAATAAGACCTGTTGAACATTACACAAACCTTGCATGGCTCCTCACAGACATGCTGCAGGCTGAGGTGTTCCTGATCAGACAACCCAGCTGCAGGGAGAGTGCAGCGGCGCCGGGCAAAGCCCAATGAAGAGGTCTTCAAGGCAGGAGTAAAAAGTTGGACAGAGATTCAGGACATGCGGCTCCTGCTGCAGAAAGGGAAGTACAGGAGAGGTGCAGCAGTGCAAGACAGGGCTGAGGAGAGAGACTTCCAATACTGGAAGGTACCTAAAGGACCAGACACCTTCCAGTACCTAAAGGGGTCCTACAAGAAATCTGGAGGACTTTCTTTAAGAGCAGTTAGTGATAGAAAAAGGGGTTATGGCTTTAAATTAAAAGGGAGTAGATTTAGATTAGACATTAGGAAGAAATTCTTCACTGTGAGGGTGCTGAGGTACTGGAACAGGTTGCCCAGAGTGGATGCTCTATCTCTGGCAGTGTTCAAGGCCAGGTTAGATGGAGTTTTGGGCAACCTAGTTTATTGGAAGGTTTCAACTGGATGATCTTGAAGCTCTTTTCCAACCCAAACCAGCCTGTGATTCTAGGTTTCTAGACACTTGCTGCTGTTGGTGCTGGTGCTGGTGTGGGCGCTGTGGTCACTCCTCTAGGAGGCTGTAGTGCCTCTCAGCCTCCTTTCTCCTCATTCCCCAAAAAGCAACCTCAGATACCAAAGACCCTCAGCCTCACTTTCCAGATGTCCTGTGCATCAGAGCCGGAGCTGTTCACTGGCTCCTCACTTCCCAGCTGAGGACCAGCACTGGTGGCAGCTGGCTGGCTGGACAGGCACCATGGCACACTCAGTGG
This sequence comes from Loriculus beryllinus, assembly GCA_039877255.1. Classification (NCBI taxonomy): domain Eukaryota; kingdom Metazoa; phylum Chordata; class Aves; order Psittaciformes; family Psittacidae; genus Loriculus; species Loriculus beryllinus. The sequence continues at coordinate 64,541 of JBCJKH010010793.1, read as the reverse complement.
CAGCCCTATGTAAATCAAGGCCCAGGAAGGTATGGCAGGAGGCTGGTACTTGAGAAGCGGGCTGCTTTGCAGCAAAGTGATCAAGTCCCTCCCACACTGAGAGCTGCTTTGAGTAAGAAGGAGTATGATCACATTGGAGGAACGGTGTGAGCAGATATCAGGGGATCTCCTACGGTTTATTATTTTATAAGCTACTGTGTGTGGGCAATGGATCTTACCTGAGCCTGACCTACCTTTGAAGGGGGGAAGAGAAGGGGAGATCTGAACTGCACTGTCCTGCATGCAATCCATCTGTGTCATCACACACAGTGCGATGTTCCGTGTTTTCTTTCTCTCTGCTCTCTCCAGTTTTGAGAGTATCTCCAAGGTGAATGGAATATCTGCATGAGCTTGATTACTAAACTCAGCAGTAAGCCTGTGCTTACACTCTGAAATCAGCTATGTCATTCTGATCTAAAAATAGAAGAGGGAGAATCAGTCCAACCTGAACTGCATCCTGAAAAATGTATTTATGGTCTTCTCTGCTCCATCAATTGTCCTGCAAGCTCAGCAGAACCAATTACCCATTGCATTTATGGACAGCCAACAACAGCTCTTCAAACTCCTGCCAGTACAGGCCTTTGTGGTTTTTCCTCTTCAGATCTTCCACCTGCAGCAGAGGCACCAGACCAGGAGCAGAGATTCAGCAGCAGCCAACATTTGATTCTGTGTGTAATGCTGTCCTGCTCCAAGCACGTGTGGACAAGGCTTTCATTAAGGAGCTGCAAGCCAAGCTGCACTAACACTCTGCCAGCAAAATTCATGTGGGGAGGACATTTGGAGGGGAGGAATGGGGGAAGATGCAGAGCTGGCCCCTGCCCAACTCCAAAGATGAATGTTAAGAGGATCCTTGTTCCATGTGTGCCTCCTACTTTCTCCTGATGGCTTGGCAGTTTAAAAACATCAGTGCCTGAATTAAAAACATGTTCACATCTCTTTAATCCATTCCCAACTAAATCCCCATCATTATCTGCAGCCAGCACTACATACAATTAAAGGGTTTATTTTTGTGTTACAAAATCTCTCCACAGTTATGGAATGTTTGTGAAGCGCATCATTTCTATGTGTAAGTTTGAAGAAGTAGGTTACCTGCCATTTTATTCCATTCCTACTTTATGACCTATACTATATTGCCTTTCTGCCCACACACCATTAGCTTACTCCCTTCTACAATGCAACCAGCTCCGTTAGGATAATTCTTTTCTATAAAAAGGCAAAGATGAAATTGCTTGCAAAGTACCGTCATAGACACAAAGTAAGGTGTCTGGGGTGCTTTGAAATGAAAAGCAGTGATGTGAAACTGAGTTCAGAGCTGGGAGAGAACTTTCCAAAGGTATGTTACTTTGCTATCGAACAGTTACACACTGTTAATTAGAATTCCTTTATATGATTATAGACAGAAACAGGAGGGACTGAATTTCAGAGTGATAGGAGAATCTTGCAGGTTCTGTGTCCTCCTCATTCAATTCCTCCTTCTTTAAAAGATATTGGCAGGAGGATGAGTTTAACTGCCAAACAGAGAAGCTGAAGCTGAAGCTGTAAAAAAAAAAAATACAAATAAAACAAACCAAAACCCTACAAAATTTAGAAATTAAAGGACTGTCATACATAAATGTCTATAGCTAGGTCGGTATTCATATGATCCTTAACTGAAATTTGCATTAAAATCTTTTTTAAAATAGAAACTAGTAATGTTTGGTTTATGTTTGTTCAGTATGCTTTATAGAGCTGTTTATTAAGATTTGTGGATACTTCTATCCCACGTATTTGTAAAATGTTTAAAACAAGACACTTGGGTTTAGCTATAACAGTAGTAAAATGCAAAAATAGAAGGTGTAACAGTAAAAAAAGAAAGACAACAGCATTTTATTTTAGATAATTTTATAACAATGAGCTAACTTACCATTCTAAATTACAAAGAAAACCAAAATAGACAGACATGCACATACATATCTTATGATATTTATAGATATCTGTCATATTTTATTAGTCTTGCATGTGTTTACTTTCTTTATAGACTTAACAATTAAGTATAAAGTTATTATGAAAACTGCACATTACTGATTTATTTGCTACTATCAACTCTGACAGGAATTTTTAGCACATGGATCACTTGTGATATTTTATTTAAAATTCCATTCCTCCTTTGGCCTGTGTGACTTCTTGCATCTTGATTCACAAATAATGTGTTTTCCTAGTGGGAAGCATTTAAAATTGTCATACCTGAGAACAGAGTTGCTTTGTTTACAAAACCTTTTTCAAAAGAGTAATTTAAATTTAACCTAGTAAAGTATCAAGTGTTTCTTATCTACGGGCAATGGTATTCTTCTTATCAAGTTATGCAGTCATTAGGACAAGTGAGAAGTAGCATGCCTCTGTGTTATCTATTATTAAGATATTAATTATTATTTGTTACTATTGGGGATATAATATGGTCCCTGAAGGCTTCCTATAATCGAGGTTACCACTTTCAGCAGTTTAATCACTTGAAGCTCTTTTGACATGAAACAATATAGTTATCTAATTAACTGGAAAGTGATGTTAAGTATTTCGTTCCTCTTTGACAAAAGCAATAGAAGTGTCCCTTAATTTAGGTACTTTTTCTGTGGAGAAAGTAAGTCAGTGTTAAAGGAGTCCCTGTAAAATCATCTAATTCTAGCATCCTCTTCACAGAAAGCCTGAATGGGTCAGAGAAAACCCATTGCTGGCCCAAGGAACACTGGTTTTGGGAACATTCCTCTGCTGCTCCTGATGCACGCACATACTTAAGCTGTAGTGAACATCACTGAAGTCAGCTGGGACCCCAGCAAGCAATTATAAGGCAAGTATTTCCTGTGCGCATGTGATTTCTGTGACATAGCTGTAATTTCAACCCAGGAGAGTTTTTCTCAGGCCCTCTTCGTTGCCTGAACATAGAACAACAAGATGAACTATGAAACTGTTGGCTGCTCTTCTGCCAGAACTCTCCCTAATTTCCAGGCTTTTTGAAGGCATCTGTCTACAGGTTAAGAAAGTTAAGCAAATGTATCAGTTGCTGGCAAAATTGCAGTTGGACTCAATGATCTTAAAAGTCTTTTCCAACCTAAAGGATTCTATATTCTATGATTCTATGAAAATAAGTACCTATAGATGCGCTTCTGATGAGGTGATTTTAATACAAGTGCAATTGTACTACACACAGTGCTCATTTCATGCAGTGTTCTTACATCGTGGTTTAAAAAGTGTTTAGAGAACAGCAACATTTACTTAAGCATGAGTTGGAACTGTGGCATCTTAACTGAGATCATTGAATAACATGATTATGAAAGCTAAACTTTCAGCTGAGTTAGGAAAGAGCCATGTAGATGGACGTTTTGCCCCTCTATCTTGCCATTTCGCTCATTTTTTTTTAATGAATGTTCTATTAGGATGATTGTTGATTGGCTTTTTAAATCAGCATTTGTCTGGATGCATAATGGATGGAAAAAATTAACAACTTAGCAAAAGCTATTTCCTTTAGTACTACTAGTGTCACGAGATACAGGATGTCATCAAATCAAGCTTTTCAGTCCTGCTTATTAGATAAGAAGAGCCTGGTTTCCATAGGAAAGCCTGTTTTACCAGCTCAACTATACCTTTCCTTCCTTCTTTCTACATTATCTCTATCTAGCAGAAATAGCTATTGAAGGGAACATGGTCAAATAAAATAAAAAATGCAAATAGGCCAACAGAGACATTTAAATAGTACTTACATGTGAAATGAACTTGATCTGGCCAGCTGAGCATGTTCATCCAGTTAGGGAGCAGGAAAAGCACCTTGTCTTACCTAGTCAAACAAGACTAAGGAATATAGCTTGCATGCAAAGGATGCGCAATGAATCTATTCATTACTATTTTAGCAGCACCTGGAGGCATCAGTCAGGACTGGGACCCTGATTTTCTGTACAAAGACTTATTAGGCTATAAGCTCTTGTACCTGCAAGAGCCTATAGCCTAATTAGACAAGAGAAGCAGAGAAAGATACAAAGCTACACACAAAACACAATGTGTGTCTCTAGTTTCACTCACAATGACTGCACACCTGGACGAAGAGATGTAAGTGCAGGCTTCTCTCCCAGAATCCCACAGCTAAATGTAAAGCTATAAAGAAAGAGCTCTGCTCCTGAAATGTCACAACACCACACAGGTAGTATTATCTTTATGGTGGGTAGTCTATGCCATTCTTCTTTTGGACAATATCGTTCTCTTAAAACTTCAATGTGTTAAAAGTGTATGCAAGCAAGCAGCACACACCATTCTACTTGAGAATTTTTTACCAGGGTGGCCACCAGCAAAAAAATGTTAGAGCTGCACAAAAAAAAATTAATTTAAAAATCTGCATTTAATAAGTGTAAGTTTTCATAATCTAACTTCTGTTTTTTTCTAAAGGACATAGAAAATTGTTATAGACAAGATACTGAAATGGCACTAAACGTGTGCCTGAGGCTTGATGGGTTTTGATGACAGTGTCAGGCTGCCAAACTGACTCTAAACAAGATCATTTATACAGTAGTAGCAGCTAAGATGTGAACCCCAGATTAGATGACTTGTCATTTTGAGGGATTTTTCTTCTGGGAATGGTGCCTGATATGAAAAAAGTAGCAATCTGGAAAAAAAAAAAAAAAAAGAAAAGAAAAGGTTTACGCAGGTTTTTTCCCCTCTGAGTGGAGGAGTAGAAAGACTGGGAAATATATCTCAAATCTTTACTACTGCTGATGAAGTACATAAAGATCAGAGCAGAAATTAAGATCAGAATATCCAGATCCAATTCTGGTAAGAGAAGTTACAAGGCAAAGAGTGTATTATGCAGGTAGTACATAGATTGTTTTATTGCATAAAATGTTTAATTTATATTATATTTGCATACACAATGCCTAATTTTTCCTGTAAGTGCAGCATTTTACCTCTGATGATAAAGTATTGTGTAGGTACCTAATGACTAATAAAAAGTCTGGATTTACAGCAGTACTCATCTCAGACCTTAAGACTGAGCTAACTATACTAGAATATATACACAGAGATACCTGCTTCCAGAAATTTTTCTAGAAGGGTATTTATTTTCTGTATTCATTATAGGTATGAATGCTATGGCTATAACTTTCTTTTCCAGTTATAAATTAACCATAATGATGCCTTCTATTTGCAACACTTACTTACATTTTCCTGTTGATAATAGATATGTCGGAAGCAAACTTACCTGTAAGCACCTTATATTGCTGTGTATCTCTACCTCTGCATATATTCATCTTGACAAAGTGGAAAAGTATTTAAACACACCTGTATATATACCTATGTCATAATAAGTAAATAAACAAATAAAGTAGATATTTCATTTTTGCTCCACATTTTTGCTTCTGTAATTTTTATTCCTGAGAGATTTCTTGAGAAGGGATTGTTTCCTTGAATTTACTATTGCATTTACAATTATTTAATTTACAATTATTCAGAATATTCCACCTCTAAGTGTTCTGAGGCAGACAACCATTAAAAAAAAGGCAGAGAAAAGCTGCTAAATAGTCACAGTACTGTAAACGAGCCCCACGCATCCCAAGTGGAAAACTCTGTACTCAGGAGAAAAGTTATACATATAGGGAACCTAACGACATATATGATGAAGCTCATCCAAGACAGTTGTCTTGAACTCAAGTCATTGTTCTGGGCCAAGCTAACTCATGCAAGGTAACTCTGCTGCTTTGATGAAGAACAGATCCTCTCAAATTAGCTCTTAAAAGTGAGTGTTCTTTGCTTCTTTATTGCTACATGAAAGAGGATGCAACTTGAAAGAGGAGCTGGTGTACTGAGCTGGTCAGAACATGCTGATGGTGCTTGTGGAGATCTTGCTCTGGGATGATGTTTAGACACTCTCTGCCTAATGGTCTCAGTGCTCAGCTTTCAATAAGTATTGTCAGATTCCCAGTTATGCTTACTGAGGGAATGAACAAATGTGTGTGACAAAACAGTTTAAAAAGGGTCACAACATAACAGCTGAGAACTAGGATATCCTAAATAGACAAACAAGTCAATATGCAGCCTGGACATGTGGAACAGATGTAGACAACAGATCATATTCATGACTAATTACCAAGACCTTGTCTGCAAGGGCAAGTAGTTCCTTGGTTTGACAGATGAGATTAAAATCATCTGACATATTAGCAGAATTATGAAAATTAAGGACAAACAAGAGACTTGGGTGAACAGCTCAGACAGAAATCAGGGAGATCTATGTCCCTCCAGTTCAAAAAGATTTTAACGTGGTGTCATGTTTAGCACTGAGAAAATTGATAGTAGAAATTGTGATACATAATTAAGGAAGAGGAATGCAAAAGCATGACAAAAAACTTCGTAGAGACTTCTCCATGGACAAATAAAAATTATATACAGTACACATGTCGGTGCCTGGGGACTGTGGTCCCCCTCATCTCTTAGGACTTGCTCAGTCCCTGCCACATGATGCCCACTGGGTGTATGACCATGCCACATATGAGGAAGGTGGCCATGTCATCATGTGCACCTTTTCCATAAACAACCAGTTTTCAGCTGATCTGTCCCTGTCATAGGTTGCAAAAGCCTTTAAAGGAAGTACTGGCAGCTTCTCAAGTTACTGTCATGCCCCATTTCCTTAGGATTTTTCAAGGTAGGGACACATTGAGAAGCAGAGTTTATGCAGTCATTATTAGTGGAATTAACCACCAGACTCTGGGTAGCAGCAAACACTGCAATCCAACTCTATGTTTTTACAAAGCACGGCTCCAGTTTTGTATTGAACAGTCAATGAGAACAACAAATAGCAGGTAGCAAAAGTAATGAGGTGAAAGATCAGTAAAAAGTTGACAAAATAATTAAAAAATACTCAGGTTATGTGGTGATAGAGTTACAAGTTATGTGCACATCTAAAGCCATGCTTGGACTCTCTATAATGTTAGATTTCAGAGTTCAAAGGTATGCCTGTGTTACTAAGTTGAAGGGAGAAAGGATGGAGGATACAGCGTAAGAAGGGAAATACAGAGCAGTTTGGGACAACTTGGGACAGTGACAGGAAAAAACAGAGGGAAAGAGGAAACAAAATCATGGGATTGATATAATGGGGGAAGGAGAGATCATTAGAACATGCAGCTACTAGTATGATGAGGGCAATACTTTTTGCACTTGCAGGAGCATGAACTGACAGTTACCACTGTTGATGTAGGATCTTAAGTCCTGGAGCAAAGACATTTCCTATGGAGCTATGTAGACCACTGCTAACCTGCAGGAGAGGTATGCTCCTGTCTTTACTCTCAAATGCAGCTGATGGGAACTGTGGCAGGATAATACTGTACTGAGGGAGGCTATGCTTAGAGATAATCCTACTGATTATAAACTCCATGGGGGAATGTGGCAGGCCAAGCTAACCCTGAAGCTCTGGTCTAGGACTGTCACTGTAACTGCAGGTTCATGTTGGGTGAGCAGAGAGCTGAGGAATGAGATGAAGAGATTGTATCTACAGAATTATTTATTATACTCTGAAGTTATAAACAATCATGTGAGAGCGAGCACGTTCTAAACTGAAGTGCATTCATTATTATTGTTAGAAATAATGATTAAAAATATTCTTTGTGATTCCAATAGGAATGCGAATCTCAGGAAAAAAAAAAAAAAAACCAAAAAAAAAAAAAAAACCAAAAAAAAAAAAAAAAAACAAAAAAAAAAAAAAAAACAATAAAAAAAAACCAAAACACACCTTAGAAAGAGAACCCCAAACCCAACAACTCCACAACCAGGAAAGGACAAATGTGCATTGTTCAGTGTCAAAGCAACTTTACAGTCATTCAGAGGCTGAAGTTGCACACTAGCCTCAGGTCTGAGGAGATGCTGGGAGGAGAGTGAAAAAAGCCACCAGTCCACACATGCATGAAGATGCTTATATATGACTACAGTACCTCATTTTGTTCTTAATATAAACCAGCACATCTGTCTCACTGAGACAAACCTGTATTGCTTTAGTGTACCCCTTTGTCTGTCTAGAGGAGAGCATGCCAGGAACGGAAGGGATGGAGCCCTATGTTCTCTTTTGTCTGTTCATTCAAGAACTTCTCTCTTATATAGTTCTTCTGGTGCCAACCTCTGCTCGGTTAAAGTAGCACACACATACAATAGTGTGCTCCTTAAATAGTTCCAACCAGGACAGTACTAAATGAACTTAAAATCTGCCTGAAGAGTTAGGTCTGTGGTTCCTTACTGTGTGAATAACAGCGTATCTGTGCCCTATCGCACTGTGACTGTAGCTGAAAGTCAGTGGAAAAGGATAGGATGGGTATATCATAATCCTGCAGTAAGGAAGCACATGCAGACAGACAGTAGGGATTTGTAAACCACATCAAGAGGGAGGGCTAAGGTGGAAGAAGAAGAAATCAAGTAGTGGAGCCATGTGTACTGTCACTCTAGAGATGAAGACAATGTCTTGTGATCAGTCATCGGGGAAATGCATCTTGCTATCAGTGTTACATAGCTGCACAGTTTCTAATTAGTCCATAAGATCAAAGTTGGAGAAGAGGATGCCCCACTCAGAGGTGTTCAAAAGCATTCTTCTCCCACACTCCAGAGCCTTCAACACATACACAGGAGTATCCGTGTCTTCACCCTGCTTGTATGTGGTGGGGAGCACACTGCCTGTGCTGGTTTGCAGAACTGTATCCAGTGTCTGTGAGAACAGTGGAGAGAAATCTTCATCTTGAATTGATTGTAATGAAAAATGCTGCTGTGGTGACACTTCAGAAAGAAGGGGTCTAGGTTTTGAGTGGTTATGTGTGGAGGTTGGGTTTTGTGTGTGCAGTGGTCAATTCATATTAAGACATTCAAATCAGTCTAAGTGTTGAACTTTTTAATTCAAACTTTTGCTTAAAGAAGTTTTTTGTCCAAAAATCTTAAAGCTTTGTTTAAAAATCCTAAACCATCCTTAGTTTTGACATGAAATATTACAGTTCAGCACTCCCTGAAATGTGCTGGTCTTTGCAATTGTATAAAACTTCTGAAAAAATGTTCAGATTTTTGTTTGGTTTTGAGATTTTTTTGTGTGTGTTTTTTGTTGCTATTGTTCTGTGTGTTTTCTGTTTGTTTGTTTTGAATTTCTTTGGACTTACCAGTAACTTGGAAAATCCTGTATTAAGGCCACTCAGTTGTGTTGTCAGACCACATACTGATTTGTACCTAGATTTATGCATGCAGGTCCTCAGGCTGGTGTTCATTACTGCACATCCACACAGTGGCTGGTACTGTTGTTTACAGCTTGGTTATCACGTAAAATTCCTCAGGAATAAAAGAAACATAATCTGAACTTTTGCAAAGCTTTAGTAAAAGCAGAAGCACAAAGCAGCTGTTGAGAGGAGAGGCAAGTGAGCTCTTTCCAGAAACAAATGGAGAGGAAGGAACCTATGGGATTCACAGGTAATGCAAATTGATGGACCTCTATAGGAACACAGTTACAGCAGTGCATCATCTTGCCTTCTGTATCTTTTATCTGAGACTCTTACAAGTAAGCATGATTTCTGTATCGAATGCTTAAATCAGAGAACAAAAATAATGACATTAATTATGTTAATTAATTGGATCAGGCTTCTAGTCTTTTCCTGTCTCTCAGCATCAGTCCTTCCTCTTACAATTCCTCTTCCTCCCATTCCATTATAATTGCTCCCTGCTTCTCTCCTCTCCTGGTGTGTAACAAACCCAGTGCTTTGATGTGGCCTACAATGAGCAGGACAGGGTGTGCACAAACATGCAACCCATAGCAGGTAGGATAGCAGGTCAGCTTGGAAAAGAGGTGACCTGCAGCTGGTCTGAATGAATAGGGAGAACCAAGATCTCTTGTGAGAGTGGTGACAGATCACACCAGTAGGTTATATGTGCACAGGAGGAACTTCGGTTCAGCACCATTAGGGGTTGGAGGGGCCATGCTAGGGAAATGCCAGATTCCTGCCTTTTTGTGCCACATGTGCAAGAGGGGAGCTCAGCGTGCAGGACCTTTACAACTAAGTGAAAGTGGCATCAGCACCTCCCTGGGTCTCTGAATTGCCTATAGGGCTACAGCTCCCCAGCAAGTGGACAGGGTGTCACTGAAGCATTTTGCCTCCCTCAAGTGTGCTGTTTCTAAGAGAATCTCTCAAGCTGGTGTACCTCCACATTGCAGCTTCTTCCAGTGTGTTTGCTAACAACTCAACAGGGGCCACAAGGAGTAATGAAAACAAAGAGAAATGACATAAAAGGAAAAAGAAATCACCTTCCAGTCTTCCTCAACCAGAAAAAGCAACTCTGCTGGAAGTACAGAGGAAATAAAGAACTCAGAATCCCAGTAAGATGCTTATTCACAGACAAGGTTTTGTCTTTTTAGGAGAGTTTCAGGTTGGTTTTCTATACATTCCCCTTAACATAAAGCTGGCTGGCAAACATGAAACATTACACAGGTCTTTACAACCTTGTCTCCCACTTGTTGGTGAAAAACTTAAGATTTCTAACTGGCTTTATATTTATTTTAAGCAATTGGACTACAAGATTGCTGTAGGTACATTCCAACTGAAATATTCTATTCTATATGAAGGAAACACCCTGAAAATGGCACTGAGTTTATAAAACCGGAAGAGACATCTATTAACATAGCAGGCTCATCAGAATCAAAGGTAGTCAAGAATGAGACTGAAGTATAGAATTAAGAGTTGAAGTCTTTCCAAAAAGCACAGAGCTATCCTTGCAACTCAGCTTAACATTTGCCCTATCTAATGGGAGAGCCATGTCTGTTAATAAGACATCCCAGATTTTCAGCTAATTGGTATCTGAAATCCCGTAAGCTTTGGCATATCAGCCAAGAATGATGCATTTATTCATGCATTTCTGTTGCTCACTTAGGGTGGGTTTTTTTTTTTCCCAGTCTGTAGCACAGCATATGTTTGAGGGATAAACAGCCAAACTTTCTGGGATAGAGCATTCACATTTCTCTCCTGTGTCTATGGAGATACATATTTATATATTAAAAATATAGGAGTGATAATGTAACTGAGGGAGAAACACATTAGGAAGTGACATGGAGTGATGTAATGGTGTTTTAGTACACAGAATAAAGTGCACCTGTTCCTGTGTTGTCATGGTGAGGAGATTTTGTGCTATTGGAACTTTTTTCCTGACCTTGAATCAGAGCTGACCCAATAATGGCAGTCGTGTTAGAACCTCAATGACAACTGAACCCAATAGGTTGCTGGTGCAGTCAGTTTGCTGAAATCTTGCTTGCCACAGCAGAGATTCCATTGGCATGGAAGCAATCTCAAACTGTGGTGGGCTTCTGAACAGTTTTGTATTCAGCTTCTACTTCCCCAGCGAGCCCTCACGAGTGCCTGCTTCCTCATAGCAATGTAGAGCTGATTTGAGTGGCTGTGTGGCTCTGACCAAGAGCTTTTCCTACATGCTGAGGGTGAACTCTGAGTGCTTGAGCATTCCCTCCCCTTTGTAGTTTGTCTCACAACTTCTCTTCCATTTTCCTGGCATTAAGAAGGCAGGAGGAAACTGTGGGAATACATGGTGAGGATGGGAGATGGCCAGATCTGGGTAGAGGAGCAGGATAGAGAGCTCATAGTCTCTTTTCCAGTGGAGACTATGAGCCCAGCCAGTGTGGTTTTGGATTACCAAAACAAGGGTTAGCAGCTGTCAGCCTGAACTTGAGCAACCTCAGGCAAAGCTGAATTCAAACTGGAACTGAACTGAACTTTGCTTCGCTGGACAGTTCATTTGGCAGTTTTGCAGGCCCTGGTGTCTTGACTAGTATTTTAGACAGTATAAGGAGCATGAATGATTGTGCTTACACCCTTCTAATACGTTAAATGTCTCAATTTCATCAGATTTTCTGTTTCTGTTATATTTAACTGCAGTTTCAATTTTCCAAGTGCCTGCTATTTATAATTTCTTTTTCCTTCTGAGCTCTGAATGATTAATACATATTTGCTAATTTGACTTCAGCTAATAGAGTCATAGCAAAACATGATTGCTTGAAATTTCCTTGGTCTTGAACATGTTTTTAGAGTTTACTCTATGGCATTTTGATGTGTGCTGTGCTGGAGTTCAGATCTCTTTACATGAGTAACACTCATTCACAACGGGAGCATTTTCTATGTTTACAGTCACTACAGGAGCTCAAACAGTATTTAAAACCTCTGAAAGAAGCTGTCTTTAACCCCATGTAGGCTAACAGTTCAGCCCAGATTTTAATGAGACCCTGGGCTTTATGAGTATTAAAAGCCCTGATAGCATAGTCATTGCAGAAAACTTGATATCACCAAGTTTTTGTTCAACTGTCCTGAAGTCCACATTCTTCCTGATCCTTCAAGATCTATCAGGTTCTTAGAAGAGTTTAAACTTTCCCAGAGTTTAACATTGTCAGTCTGTTGCAGTCCTAGAGAAGAAATTTTAAAGTCAGTAATATAACCCTTGTGTATTAATTATAAGCAAAATGAGACAAATAAACCAAGATAGTTTTCATTATTTCAGAAGGACTTGTAATCTGGCTATTCAGGTGGGTAGAAAACTGAAAGACTTGGGCAGATCTTTCCAACTCATCTAGAGCTGGGCTGGACTGGTCTGACTAGACACAAGCGTTTAGCCTTCAATCTAAAAGCTATTTTTATGTTTAATTTCCTGATAAATTTTGGATGGGGTATAGCTTTTCTTATTTCTTCCTTCCCAAACATTGTATATTGTTTGGGAATATTGTAATCTCCAAACATTTTTTCCTCTCATGTGTGTCTTCCTGCATATATATATATATACATAAAAATTAATGAAAGAGGGCTTTTTTCCTGATGGAGAATAACTTTTATTCACTTATTATAGGACCTGAAATGATATGGAAAAAGTCTTTGCTTTAAACAGTGTGTCTTCCACACATTCCTCAGTGGAAGCAGTTACCCAAAACTGCAATGGTCAGGGGTTGCTTGTGATTGTTTGTGGTAATATTTTAATTATGTATTTAATGTATAGGTTACCATTTTGCAGGATTTATGTGGCATGTGACTGTACAGGCTATCAGCTCTGGTAAATCTAACTAATAGTTAATTTTAATTGAGCTGCAGCAGAATTGGCATTCACCGCAGTACCAGAGTATGTGCGGAGTAAGCTAGAGAAGTTATTTCATTACTGATAGAAATTACTTTGCGGCTGCAAGAATGAGGATTCACAAGTAGCAGCATCCCAATTAATAATGGTCGTGACATTCTTCTACTGAGAATGGTGGAAGGTGCCTTGTGTCAAGTAAGTGCAGAACTTCAGATGCAGAAGTGCTGATTCTTCTGCTGGATTTCTTAGAACTCCTGAGACCAAGTGAACATGAAGAAGGTCAACATTCAGGTGATGTTTAGCTCAGCTCTCCAGCACTCATGCCCACCTCGACCTCTCCTGCCAACCCCCAAGCAGCAGCACCGGTCTCAGCTGTCAGTAGGGATGCTTTGAAATTATCTAGGTTAAAAAGCAGCTTTCTTTTCTGTAGATCATTTTAATGGTCCAGCTGTAGTGTGACCCTATACAGCTTGTGTGGGTACAACTGAGGAGATGGTGATTGCTGATGAAAGACAAGAAGGGAGTCAGTCTCCCAGTAGGGCTAGAGGAAGAGGAGATGGGGAAAGAATTATTTAGGAAGCCCTCAAGCTGTTGGGGCTTTCTTTTCTGAATCTCTCCCCCAACTCACTGAAATAAGTGTCCTGTGAAACTAACCTGTTAGATACCTGAACTTAGACTACATGAATGCACCCTTGTATAGCTTAGTCTGCTTTCCACTCTTGCAAGTAAGCAAGTGCTTGATGTCAGTCTTGTATGCTACGTGTCAGTGAGCCGACAACCTCCGTATTAAATGTACCACTGTGAAAATAGAATAACATTGCTGTTAGCTCTCTAGCTCTGTTTATGACAATTTCTTATTTTTAGACCTTGTTGCTTTTCAGCGTCCTGTCATCAAAATGGTTTTACGGGGCAGAACTCAAACTAGCAGTCTGATTCCTATCATTGATGCTACAGTACTGAGGAATAAGAGGTACACAGTGTTGCTGTGTAGACTCCAAGTCTTCCATTCAGACAAAATAGTCTGTTTTCAGCTTTGACCCATACCATGTACAGACTGTTCTGAAACAGTTTGGGATAGGACTGAATGTGCTCTGAGGATGGAGAGCTGGGGTTTACGTTTATCATCTAAAAGGAAAACAGTAAAATAGTTTTGGGCCTAGGTTTAAATTTTATACACAAGACATTTTATGAGTTCTAGCATGAGTTTTATAGCTATAGATTTTTATATATATTCATATATATTATAAATATTTTATTATTATTATATATTTTATTAATATTAGATATTTTTTATATATATATAAAGGTTAGCTACATTTAAGAATACTCTTAAGCATGTCCTTTTATTCTGGGTGAAAATAAGGCTGGTGAGAACTGACAGCTGAAAGTACCTTACTCAGTCTTTCTGAGCTTGGTAAAGAGTAAACGTATAGTAAGCACTGTTTCCTGGTACCTAAACTCTCCCAGCTCAGGTTTCACATCCCAAGATAGGGTTAAAAATAATCAAATTAAACTAAACATATTTATGAGCCATCTGGTTTCTGAGTCTTTCCAGTTTGTGTTTGCTGTCCTGGGTAACTATTAAACAATTTTTGTTTCTGTAATTTTCGTGTCATTACATGGGTCCAGAAACTGTATGTTTAAGAAAACACTGTAGAGAACTGAATTCAGAGTAGAATTATAAGTGCTGGCAGCACTGGAGAGATTTGTCATTCTTTCAGTTGTCCTAACACACTACTAAAGATGAATGTACAGAATAAATCATGTTTAATGTGACTTTAAATTTGAGTTAGGCAAAGTGAACTTTAAGGTTGTATTATCTAGCTCTTTTCAATATGGTAAGGGGAGTCAGAGTTCCTAGGGCTGGTTTCCAGCTCTGTCACAAGCTTTCCATATGATCTGAGGAAGGCTACTTAGTCTTGGTGCCTTAATCTTTGTTCTGTTTTAGCTATTTTATCTCCCTTATTCAGATGTGGTGGGACATAAATCAGTGTGTTTAGTTCCTTGAAATTGGTTCAGTGCACATAATTATTTTTATTTTTTTTGGCTTTTTTTTTTTTAATGAAACACAAGCAGAAACTATAACTCAACTTCAGTGGAAATATAAATGTGTTGCTTTGAAAAAATCACAGATAAAGGTTATTCTTTCAACTGAATGTTGGGTTACTGATAAGAGCTTTCTAACAGCATTGGCTTTTCCATTGGTGAAGGAAAAAAAAAGTGTTCTCCTTAAAGGTGTGCATTTGTATTGCTTTTGCATAATGTATCCTTATCTGCTTCTGAGAAGGCATGGCACCAATGAATAGATGCAAAATTTCCTCTTGTTTGTCTGGTGACATGATTGATATTCTTCACTCCAGCTCAGTCATTTGTGACAGTCAATTTTCAGAGTACAGTTTCACCTGTGGAAAAAAGAGAGAGGAGAATATAGCTATAATTGCTGGTGTTGAGTTTCTAGGTGCAACCAAACGCTGGTGCTATTCGAAAGTAGCACCTTTTGTGAATGCTAACTGAAGTACAGTAATCAGCTTCTCTTTCTCCATCTCCCTCATCTTTTTGACAGAGTTGTATGCCGAACATCATCAGTTTTATGAAGTCAAATTTGTTTTTACAGGTCTTGGAAACTTTCTGGCAATTTTGCCTGCTGTGCAAAGTCATTGCACCTCATCAGCCCTACTGCTGCATCTTGCTCTTTCTCCTGTGGCTTGATATCTCTTACACACAGTGGGTAGAAGTACCTGGCAAGTTGAGCTCAGTGAAGGGTGCACTGGTCTAGGTCTTGTTAGAAGTACACAGCTTGTTTCTCTGCTTCCACTACATGGCATGAGCTTTAAAATAATGCAAAGCAATCACTTGGTGTCTCTATGCCTTTGGTTTCAAAGCCCAGATTCTCACATGCATGAAAAGGAAGAAATAAGTGTGTACAAAGAATAAAGTACACAAGCTGAGTGTGCTTTGGAGGCAAGCATTGCCTACAGCAGCAGAGAACGCTAGCCATGACGCAAGGAAGACATTTGAAATCTTGGCTGCCAAACTGCTAAATACCCTGCTGAAATTTGTGCTCAGTTTTTCATTCCACCTTCCTAGCCTCCTCTGAGTGTTTGTTTGACTGCTTTCCTCTTCTGGAGGCCAGCTGGCACTGACAGACTCAGCTGTTAGGAAGCCCATTTGGGAGCCTCTGCTGGCACTGGCAGATTCCACATGCTGCTGGATCCCTTCCTGGCAAAGTTGTGGTCTGTACCTTGGAAGCTGGCAACCATTTCTAGCTGTGACTGTGAGGAAGATGTTTGAAAGGTGTTTGCCGATAGACCTGACAGGGCTGTGCTGGGGCGATGATTGTAGGGGTAGGTGTTTGTTCAACTTCACTGGCATGGTAACTGCACCTCTTTTTCAGAGACACAGGCCTGGGCACTGTACTGTGTGCCCTCGGTGTGTTGATGTTAAGTGACAGCAGTGGCCACAAATGCTCTCAAATGCAGGCCTCCTCCCTCACAGAGCTCTATCAGTGAAGTCTGCCTCACTACTATCCTGGGAACTGAACTGGCTTTCCGACATGCGTCAGAGTAAGTTTAAAGTCTAGTCTTGCTCTGAGTAGGAGAGAGTAAAGTAGGAATTCAGTGCCCCACGAGTAGCTACCGTTTATCCAGCCATCTATATTACAAAATATTGTGGTATAGAAGAATAAAATAACAGATTCTAGCTCGGATACTTCCAGTGTGGTTATGGCACTGTGGCAGGTTACATGGCTCTCTTTTTCTTAATACAAGATGAAATTACTTCTTGTCAAAGCCATTCTTCGATGGAGGGCAACGGAAATAGAATCATAGAATTATAGAATCATTTAGGTTGGAAAAGATCTCTAAGATCATTTAGTCCAACTAACACTGCCAAGTCAACCACTAAACCATGTCCCTGAGTGTCTCATCTACATGTCTTTTAAATACCTCCAGGGATGGTGACTTAACCACTTCCCGAGGCAGTCTGTTCCAGTGCTTGACAACACTTTTGGTGAAGATTTTTCCTAATGTTCAGTCTAAACCTCCCTTGGTGCAGCTTGAGGCCATTTCCTCTTTTCCTATCACTTGTTACTTGGGAGACCAAACCCCACCTCTCTACATCCTCTTTCAGGTAGTTCTAGAGAGTGATAAGGTCTCCCCCAGCCTCGTTTCCTCCTTTCCCCTCAGCTGCTCCTCATAAGACTTGTGCTCTATACCCTTCACCAGCTTTGGTGCTCTTCTTTGGACATGTTCCAGCACCTCAGTGTCTTTCTTGTATTGAAGTGCTTCAACATCTGCTTCTAAAAGAATATGCTACCTACACTGGCTGTGCAGTTCCCTCAGAGCACATATGTTGTGTGTGCTCTGCCACATTATCTCACTATAGGCAAAGAGGAGTTCATCCTCTGCTTGCAAAGAAGCAGTAGCTTTTATTGAGCAGGCAGCTGGCTGTTGTGGTGATTGATAGGCATTCTTGGCAGTGCTTGGGACAATTCTGGTATTTACAGCATCATTTTCAACTTCCTGATGCAGAGGAGTTGAGTCTTCCTCAAGGAGTGCTGGCAGAGAAAGGACATTTTGAGTGTGATTCTGTGAGAGCTCTGGAAGAAGTTCTGCTGAGCACTGATGGGAGACTGAAATGACACCGATGATTTTTCCAAATTACTCTCTCCTCCCTCTCCTGGAACAATATCCAGTAGAGTCTCAGGTGGGCGGTGGGAGCTTTTGGCAATCATATATTGAAAAGAACAGCACTACTCAAATACATATTTAGTCTTCCTGTGGATAATAATCTGCTAATTACAGCTACAGTTTCAGGCTGTTTACAGCTGAAAAGGTAAAATGAGATGCTGGATGAGCAGTCCAAGCATGATCTCAGTGTACAGAAACTGTGGCAGTTGTGCTGCATTTGGTGGTCAAAACAAGTCAAGGAACTCATGCTTGGTGTGGTAGCTCCTTCCTGGATGTAAGAAGAGTGTGAACTGAAAGTGTAGGAATCGTGTAGAATTCAAGAGCCTTTCAGGCAGTGCTGGTATCAAGTGTTAAAAGCTACAAGCCACTGTGAGGCATTTCGTCACTTTGCAAGCTGCCTTATAGGAGGGACTCCACATTGATGTATCGCACTGGAGCCGGAGTCAAGTTTGCTTTAGGTCTTGTCATGATTCCTGCTTTTATTGGTGGCCAGCAGAGAAGAAAACTGCACAAGCTCTTGACCTTATGTTGTTTGTTTTCCTCATTGTGCTGGCTTATGTGTACTGGCTGTGTTCTTGAAGCAAAGAACTGGGGCTGTCTGCTGTTCATCTTAGCTTGCTCATTTGAGAGCTGAGCGATAGAAACCTTGTTTTTCTGCCTTGTGTGGTCACATCTGGAGTGACCCCTTGCCAGCAAAAAAACTCCATCTGCAGTCCAACAGTAGTCAGGCACTGATATGTAGAGAGACACTACTGGGATATGTGGTCTTTGTCATAATTCTCTGATAAAGGCCTGGGTAAAGCAAGTAATTACCAAAAGGAGCTGATGGTCTCATACCATTTCCTCACTGATCACTTCCAGAGAGTGCACTTTTCATGATTTCCAAAAGAGCTTAGTACTTCAGAACGTAAGTGGTGGTGAAGCAGGTCTGGACTCCAGCAGCCACAGTGCTTCATGAATTCACTCTAACACAAGATGGTTCTATTATCTCTTGAACAAAAGTAAGAGCTTTCATTGGGATATCCAGAGAATTTAACATTCATGTGTTCTGTTTGTTTGCATCCAGTGGTTTTGTGTGCTTGTTTCTCATGCATACAGACACTTTCCAGATATATTCAGAAATGTATCCAGTTGCATTTCCCTACTGACTGTAAATGAAATGGCTCAGGACTGATGGGAGCGGTTGTCCCCCGTAATTTTCTTTCAGGCACTATTTTGTTCATTAGTGTTTAATCAATTTATCCATGGGCTGAAAGGAAGTTAGAAATTGTCCCAAGAATCTTTTCTTTGCAGACAATCCTGGTTTCCTCTGCTTTGATGTCCTTGCACTGGTTTCATACTGGGACAGTGCTTTTGTGTGATGTTTTCATCTTCAGCATGAAGCATAAGACAGGCTGAAACGTCTTTGAAAGGAACGTAGGAAAGAGGCTGCCTTGCCATAAAATGGATCAAATCAGTGATGGTATGGTTTAGCTATCAGTTATCTGGGTTTTCTATTACTCATTTCCTTCTGTAAAGCTGCCTGAATATAAGGGCTGGGGGATATTTTCAAAGCACAGTTTGTGGGTGTTAAGAATATCAGAATAGCCACAATAGTGTTGGCTGTGCCATAGCACTAGGGTAATTAATAAAGTTGTCAAACCCGGAAGCTCATCCTTGCAAGTAATGAGGGACAGTTATTTGAAGCTCTCTACCATGGCAGGAAAGAAATTCCTAATTTCACCATTTCTATTTTGACACAGATCCCAAAGGGGTCCTTTAAAGGAAAGGAAGGGCTCATTATATTTAAGGACTTCCTCTCAGAAGTAAAATAAATGCCTCCATATGGAATAGCTACTTTCCAGCTGGGAAGTATGGTATAGTAGCCTAAAGATCTCTCTAAACCACGCTTCACACTGTAAGCCACCACACCTTACTCTCTTGGAAGCCAAAAATAACACGAAAAGCCAAGATAATGAAGTATCCTTCTAGTCACAGTCATTCTTTGCAACATGATTGATTGCCTTCTGTTTAATGTGTTCTGAGAACAGTGGCATCATGTGGCTGTCATCACCAGTTTCTTCTATGTTTCTTTACTGGAGACGAAAACTAGTGAAAAAAAATGAAATGCAGGTGACCACTCCTCTGCCTACAAAGTCAGTTTCCTACCAAAAGCAAACTGGTACAATTCATAAATCTTAGCCATGTTGATTTAAGCCATGAGCAAAAACTGTGTTGTGCTTTTTCCACACAAAGGTGATATTTCTGGATCCAAAACTGAAGTTCAGATCTTGGCATGAACAACAGAAGCATCTTTAAAAATAAAGAAACAATTTGCCAAACAGCCATAAGGTAGTCTAAGTCATGCCTGACTTCTAGTCCTTTCAGGAAGTTCTGGATACTAGGGCTTTCCCTCCCACTGAGAATCTGTTACACAAAGTTTATTGCTCACAACAGTAATCCCAATTACAGTTTGAAAAAAGATTCTGGGTGTCTTACACTGTGCTGGCTGTGAGTTAAGGCATTCATACTGGAAAGACATCTCTCAGGTGGTAAATACTTCAAACAGTGTGAGCAAGCTTAATCCTAATCCTTTCATAAGAGAAATGTGCAGATTTTAGGAGACTGTCCAGACTCACCTTCCTCTAAAGGCTTGGCTCTTGTGTTATTCGTAAACAGTGAGCGATGAAAATATCACTCTTTTTAATGTTCAGCATACCATAAGGGCTCCATACTTATTAAATTGCCTCGTGATTAAGAAGTCTTGATATTGGTGCTGTGATTTGAGTTAGCATCCTGGCCTGCTCTGTGCAGATTGATTTCCTGATATCTTACCTTTTTTTCCCTTGAGGTCTCTGATAGTTCATGGTTTTTCTTTCTAGCTAGCTTTCACCAGCCTCATACATGTTGTATCCTAGAAATTGCCTTTTTTGCCATGCCACTATGGCCTGTCAGGCCTCTTTGACGAAGGACATCAACTGTCATCTCACAAAAAGTGGGACCACTGTTTGTTTGACCTGTTGAGAACTTCTTTGTCACTGCTGTCCTTCTCTGAGACACTTTCCCTCTGGCTGAGACCCTTTCTTTGTCTTCCTGATTTCTTCCTCCTCAGCCTGGAAACCTGCCCCAGCACTGTCATTGCCTTTAGTTCTGCCTGCATTGCTGTTTGGTGTCTGAAGTTACTTTGTGTGTTGATGCTCCCATAATTGCTGCCTCTTGCCACTGCTTCCCTTATCCTATTTTGTAGCCACGTACAGACCTGCTCACTTGTGCACAGTGTACTTAGGACCACAAGAAGCAGCATGGCTTCAGAAAGCTTGTGTATCCTGGCATTTCACTTTTTTAACTCTCCTGGGCATATCTTTTTTTCCCTCTGGGTTGCAGCACACTATGTCCATGGGGAGCAGTCTGAATACTTTGATTTCTGCTCTCTACTTGTAAAAGGGTGTATTGTGATAGCATAAAGCAACCAACCAGTAGCTCCTCCTCATCTTTATGTCTCTGTTGTCTTTTGGTCGTTGGTTTCTTGTCTACCTAGTTATCTGTTGCTTTTGAAGTATCTTTCTCTAATTCTCCCTTGCAGTTAATCTGTGCTATTTAGGATTAATGTGGCACGGTCTGTAATTTATTTGTGTGCTTTTTTTACCTGTCAGTTGTGTTAGACCATGCAAAATATTCTTCCAATTTCTTCATTATAATTTGTGTAAATCTCTGGAGAGAGGCTGGAGTAGCAGCCCATGGTGCTATAGTAATTTCTGTCAGTAAAAGTAAAGAAAATTCACCTTGACTTGTTCAAGTGTTGAGTTGAGATTTAAAGATATTATGAATTGTCCACGTTTGACAGTTGCAGTATTTGAGTGTCTTACATTGTTCCATTTGCATATTTAATTAAATACACGTCTGTGTTTATATGTACACACACACAAAATTGGAAAATCAGTTCTTCTTATTAAACTTCAAACATCTCTCTCTCCTCTTTCATGCTTTTCAACCTTTCCTTTTCATTCTCCTTTCAATTCACAGATTTGGGTTTAGTCATAGTTTACGTCGCAGGATTTCTTCAGAAATCAATGGATGTCTGATCTAGGGAGTCTCTATTCTACTTTTCAGCTTATGCACATGTGTTTAGCGTTTGCTTCTTTTATGTCTGTTTGCTAATTGTTGTGACTGGGTTTCATGATCCTGGTTTGTCTCTTCATTGACATAATTTCCATCCCCTTTGCTTCATTCAATAAGCAGGAATGTCCTGGGCATTTGGTGGTTAGGGGTCAGTGCAGATTAACTGGAAACACTTTTCACTGCAATTAGCCTAGGGATCTACCTAGTCATAGTTCAGTGGATGTTATAAGATTTTTTTCTTCCAGGTTTGCTAATTCCTTTGCTGGAGGCTGTGCCAGTGCTGATAAAACTCTGCATTTCCCGGGGCTGCATGTAAAAATCTATTTTTAACTTCAAATTACTTCCTAGACATCCATTTCCTCAGAAACCATTCTTTCTATGTCATGTGACTGCCAAACAGGGTCTGGTCCTTCATCTGCATCTTTCATCTTCAGGATTATTCTTCAAAGTTACTAGTTGATGACAATGTCCTCCATACCATAGTATAAACATCCTCTCCCTCTTCCATGACCTGATTTAAATTTTTTTTCTTGTGGGGGAGGAGATGGCATGGAAGAAAAGAACAGGATGTGACCCTGAAGAACTTCCAGAAGACACCAGAGAATGAGCAGGGTAAAAAATGTTCTGCTCTCTTTTCACAGATGGCAGCTTGGCCACTAACAGGACAAACCCCATGTAACGGAGAGTGTTGGTAGTGCACTTGGGAATTTAATCCAGGGTCTTGATCATGAAGAATGCAAAGGATACTGCCAAAAGATTAGGTTTTTATCCTGTGCTTTTCTGATCCAGACAGCAGTCTTTTACTGCCATGTCAGAGATATTTTAGGATGGGTAAGAGGTACAAATTGAACTCATGACAAACTGATTCATTGTGTGGCATTTACAATAGGGACTATTCGTGAGGGATCATAGCGATAGGACAAGGGGGATTGGGCTAATACTTAAACAGGGGAAGTTCAGGTTAGATATAAGGACGAAGTTCTTACTGTGAGTGAGGTGGTGAGGCACTAGAACAGGCTGCCCAAAGAAGTGGTAAATGCTCCATCCCTGGCAGTGTTCAAGGCCAGCTTAGACAGTCTTGGGCAACATAGTTTAGTGTGAGGTGTCCCTGCCCATGGCAGGGGGTTGGAATTGGATGACCTTAAGGTCCTTTCCAACCCTGACTATTCCATGATTCTATGATTTAATAGGTTAGCAGTTTAAGCGAGTCTTCTAGACTGTAATGCTTTTCTCTCTCTGTTAACCAGCTTAGATTTAACACCTAAGTACTAGGTGGCTGAGGTCATAAATCCTACTTTTATATATTTACCAGCCGATTTATGGTAAGAAATAGTTTAATCTCTTAACAGTACTCTTGTGCATCCTACCTTTTCACAACTTATGCCTATGAAAACTAAACTCTACCATGGAGCAACTGGAATCTTTCCTCTTGGAAAGGAATTTGGCAGATGCTGAGAAAAGGCTTGTGGCACTACTCCCTTATTTTCCTGGCGGTATTGAAGAGAAATTGTAGAGGATGGAATCTTCCATGCTGCTCCATATAGCTGCTGCCAACGTGCTGGTGGTAGACATACTGCTAGATGAAGCTTAACAAAACATTCCTGTATTCGTAGTTTCATATGAAAATATAATTTGACAAAGATGGCCCTTTCTGACAAAGTGAAACACCAATACCACAAGTTCTGATACAACTTCATAAATCTGATCCATTAACTGGAAAGCTATATTTAACATTTAAGTACTTGCAATGTAATTGAAAAGTAGGATGAAGCAAGTTGCTGTGAAAAATAGGCTGGGCACTAGAAGGCAAGTTAGCTGTTTGTAAGGCTGGTATGAGTTGCATTTCCCTGGTTTTAGAATAAATGGCACATTTATTAATAAGCTGTGCCTGGCACAGACTGTAAACAACAGCATGCAAATGTCAGTGATCAGATGAGATTGTTGCAAATATGATGGCAAAGAGTCCTCTCAAAAAAAACCCCAGGAAACAGAAAATGCCAAGGTTGTATGTTTCTGAAATCTGCTTTCCATGAACAGATCTAGAAGGTCCTTGTCAAAGTATATCAGTGTATTATTCTTCTCTATTATATGCAAAGCAGCTGAAAATCACTATGAAAGTCAGGAGCTTGCTGCCCTAACACTTCCTGGTCTAGTCCCTGGAGACCTAGCGTGTTCTTTAATATCCATACCATGCAAAGGGTTGTAAAGAAGGTAATACCAACAAGTAAACTAATGAATGCCATTAACAAGAAAAATCCATGAAAGAAGGATGGATGTGTTTTCATAAAGATTTAGCCCAAAATATTTCAGAAGTGATTTTCTTCCATGTTTTTTGGAAAGCTGATGGAGAAACTCTTTGTTGTTAGAAAGTCACCAGCTGGAGGTGTGGTTTTAAACTGGTGGGTTTGTTGCAGATTTCGTATGTTGGAAGATTGAAAAGAGTTCATGAGCTGTAGAAAATGTTCAGGTGGACAATGCCATTCTAGTCTCCACAGGATAGGGTAGGTTTAAGACATTTTTTTATTTCATGAAACATTGTCTTTTTAATTGTATTCTTGTTTTTAACTCATCAATTGTAATAAAATTTCGCCAGTATTTTGCACAAGAACCTAACCAGGACCCAGCACATCTTTTGGTTTCTGTTTTACCTATTTAAAACTTCAAGAAAACGTTCACTTTCTTTTCATACTTAGATACTTTCAGCATAATGAGACTTCTTAAAATGAGTGTTATGGCAGGGGTACCACCAACCAGTTTGTTAAGGACTTTTGGGTTCAAGCTGTATAGAGCTCTTGATTTTTAGCTTGTTTATGCCTGTGGAGGTAGTGCTCTTACATTCTTCTGTGTCATACATATGCTGTGGTGTTTGTTTTGATTTGTTTTCTTGTAAATACAGAATCTACTGTTAATGGAACAATTTGCTTTTTCAGCATCATTATTGAGAACCTTATCATTTCTCTTTAGTAAATGACTGTGTCTTTATTCCCTCTTTTACTATGTACTACCTAATACCAAGGAGGACTGAGGTAGCATAGTGGAAGGACGCATACAGTGGTGTCACTGATTCGTTTCTTTTTTTCTCTAAAGCCTATCCTTCCTATGCAGATTTATAATCTCATAGCAGCTTTCCTCATATCTTTAGGGTTCTGGAAGGGTGTGTACCCAGGAGGTTATTACAGAGACAGATACACCAGTTGCTGGTTCACTGGATATCTGTTAATAATTTGATACTTGTAACCTCGGTGGATGACCTCAGATTCTCTTTCTTCTCTGTATTAGAGAACATCCGTTCACTTCTTTTATTTCTGTACTGTGGTTATTTTATTGCTCATCTTGTGGTTATCTGATATATATCACTGTCATACAAGAGTAAAAGCATCAACCATGACTTCTTAAAATCAGTTGAGGAAGTTTTTTGCATACATCAGCAGAGAAAAGAGTAAGAGCTTCATAAAAAAGGTTGGTGGATTTGACAGATAGTGCTTACAGCTGCTACGTATGTGACCAAATAGATGTTGGAGTTGTGTCAGCCAGAGGTGCATCAGAACACCAGCTGTCTGATCACTACAAGCTGTGCTACATGGAAATGAATGTTAAGTCTTGGCTGATGTGAAGAGGGTGAACGTTGAATTCTGCTCTGCAGGTTTGCCACCAAGAAAGCTTTAAAGTGTCTGGGAATGGTTTGACAGCACCCTTTATACTTTGTGACAGCAATATTGCAAAAACAGATGACAGCTGAATTAGCAGAAAGACCTTAAAAGGAGGAGGCAACAACACAATGCCAGTTAAGATCTAAGCATGCTCATCCATAGGCTACCATAATCAAAATTCCATAAAGAAGGAGTTCAGAAATCACAGGAGGGCTTTGATGTGACTAATTAAAGAAAAAATTGAGTGATCTGCTTAACATTTTTTACAAAACCTGCGGAATGGAGTAATTTTGAAATTAGTGGAAAACATGGTATGGATGATAGGATAGAAACTATTTACTTCTTCATGAGGATAGATTCTTTAAGCATTGACAACAGCAAAGCAAGACAGTGACCAGACCAAGAAAAGAAAACTTATCAGAATAACTACTTGATAGGAGTTTATGGGTAGAAATCACATAGCAGTTAACACTCCAAATGTGAGTTACAGATACTGCAGCAGCATCTACACTTCAAATAATGAACATAATATTGCAAAAGTACTTGCTAAGAGTACAGGATGTAACTTTTCTTAAACGCATGCTTGAAAACATAAGCTATTAAATAATGAAGGGGTTAACCTGACTGAATTGTAGTGGTTGAAAAAGATTAGGCTGCTGAGGCTCATCCTCTCCTTCTCCACCCCCAGGCCTTCCTCTCCATCTCAAAATTAATTCTGTGTCAGAATGATTGAAACAAGGAGTTTAAATAGCAGACTTGGAAATAACTGTATTCCCAGTAGTGCCCATCCCTGGGGACATAGCACTATAAGAAATGCAAAGTGATCCAGTACAGAAGTTTAAGAGAGTACTTTATGCAACTGGCCAAATTTCCAAGTATAAAAGTATAATTTTGATTAGTGCTATTAAGTTGCTGAATATTTAATGACAGTACATGTACAACTGCATGAAAATACGATACAGCATGCAATCAGAATTCTCATCTCTTAGCTTCAGCAGCCAATATATTATTGAGGAAAGATGGAAAATTCTAATTTTTGTCAGTGTAGCTGTTACCATTATAAGTAAATATCAAGATTATGCAGCCAATTCAGGAAGCTACATGAAATTCCTAGCAGTGTTAGTCCATACTGGGTGTTAGTCTACTTGAAATAAACAGGAAAGATTTCCTTTTATTAGCTGTTATTCCAGTTTATTTGCAACTGGATTGGAATAACTTCTATCCAAATGCATCTGGGTAAACTTTAATTTTCATAAATTAAATGTACTCACTCTGAAAAACTTGAGGGCAGAATTTATTCTCATGTAATTCAAATGAGGCTTCCTCTGCCTCCCTCATTTTCTCAAGTGTAGTGATAGGACAGTAGTTAAGAGGTTTGTCAACATGCATATGGGGTTTTTTTGGGGGGATGTTTTGTTTATTTTCAGAGCTGCTAGTAGAATGTAGTTTGGGTAAGGAACAGAAAGCAATGGTTCAGCTGTGAGTTACAGCTATGAAGATTCTGGGAATCTTTTAAATGAGGTTGATACTGCCTATAATGTCCAGTTGTTACCCCAGAGAAAGAAGGAATGAAGCGTCCTTGACATTGTTTCCTGTTCACCCCAGCTGAGTCATGTCTTTGAACATTCCCTGCTGCTGCTTGCACCATGGGCTCTTATAACAGTATCACTGCCATTGGGGTTCTCTGTGGTGATACAGGGAAGATTTTGAAAGGCAAATGCCTAAGCACTGTGGTTTTGTTATTTTTAAATGCATCTAAAACCTCTGGGTAAGGTAGCAAAATGCATGAATCTTACAAGAGAATTAGACCACACTGGCTATTCTGAGGATGCAGAAGTCAATTAACTGTCCTTGGATTTCTGAGGTAACATGGTCCCCAAATCCCTGGGTAAGTGGAAGTCCATCCCAGTCCTGAAATTTTTAGTTTATTTTTAAAAGAAAAATATGGTCATTATAGGAGCCTATTCGCCAGTTCTATTGAGCAGAAAAATATCTCCAGTAGAAAAATATCTGCTTTTTAGTGACTAGGAAGTGAAGACTCTTGCCCTGTATCAGTGTAACAGTTCAGTCCTGAGACACTGAGATTTATCCCACCTGGGCTGTCCAGAGAGGATTCAGTTCTGTTGCTAATCCATGGCTGGCAGACATGCAATGAATTGCTGTCTAGAGATACTTTTCTCTTTCTAATGTCTGTACAGGGAGCCCCTAGACAGGCTATGCCATGTGGAGTAACCTCATTTTACTGCTAGTTTTTGGGGTTTAACAAGCTACTGCATTTTTTTGTGCCAATAATTGGAGTTATCTGCATCAAAGTTTCTGAGATGGAAAGGCAAAAAAAACCCCAAACCCAAACCTAAGTCTCATTCTCCATTTGTCCTTCAGTACTGAAGAAGAGAAACTTCCTTTTTGTTACCCTACAGAATATACAGGGTCTGGGCACAGTTGAAATGGTGGGAAGTAATACTATTATTAGTTTTCTCCATATAAATGAGAACTGGATAAGACTTTTTGAAACTATTAAGGTGAAGAATCATTATTTAAAGCTAGTACTGAGAATTACCAGCCTGTTTCAATAATGACTTTCATTAAACATTTGGGGTTTTGTATGCAAAGTCAGAAATAAGACTAGCAGAGTAATAATAGTTTGTGTAACAATGATGTGATACAAGAAAGAAGCTAGCTGTATTCTCTTAAAATATGCTTAAGGGTTAAAATCAGCCTGGAATGTCATGTCCCATGACATCTGCACCAAGACCACTGTGCTAGGCTGGAACCAAGGTGCAGCTTTAGATCAAAGGAAAACAGCCATCACTTTCAATCTCTTAGTAGAGGATTGATGCAAAGCAATTCTGTGTGAACCTTGTGATTTGCTTCCATTAGCTGATGCTTTCATTTGATGATTTCACAATTTGATTATTAGGACATCACCATTAATTTGATTTATTGATCCAAATTCTGTGTGACCGAGACTTGGCTACAGTTAGATTTTAATTTATAGAATTTAAACCAGTTTTGGCCTAGTGATATCTTTCTTTATTCTTAATATTTCTTACTGTTATAACGAAAATCTATGCAGAGTGCATAGATCTATGTTTGTATATTTTTTTGTTCTTTTGAACCCAGAAGCCTTGACAGAAAGAAATGTAATTTAGCTTTGATATTTGAAAGATACTTGGCTCTATTTAAATCCTTTTTTCCCACATATTGCACAGTACTTCAAACAGCAGTAAAATACAATGTGTAAGTTGCAGTTTGCTGATTATAGATCCAAAATTAACTTATAACAGGTAATTATCCACAAACTGGTAGTTGCTCATTTCAGCAAATCTCTCCAATACATCAGTTCACATCAGTTCACGTCATAAACCTGGTCTTTACTGTGAACTACAGTAGCAGAAATGTCCATATAAATAGCAAAAAAAACCCATCTAAAACCCCAGCATCTATCTCCACTGAAATATCATAATGTTCTTCAAAATGACTCATCAAATTCACATTTTTGGAGATCTGGTTGGAGGTCAAAAGCTTTCATATGTAACAGGCTTCTTCAATGAAAGTCAGTTGGAATCCTGGAATTCCAACTGGAATCCTGGAATGGTTGTGAGTAAATACAGTGTGCAAAGGAGCTACAACAGAGGGAAAGCTACAATAATACCAAACCGTGAGTAGAACTGGATTTCAGCAGAGGTGAAAGGCTCCTAAAGATAAAAGTCTGTTCTGCAGGAAGCAGAAATATGTGAAATGTCTAAAAGCAGCCCAGGAGGGGACACTGACTCTTCCTATTGCTTGAGAATACACGGCACACTGTTGAAAAACATTTCTGTGTTACTAACAGCCTGATTTCTTCATTGCTTTTAGTCTGGTTCATGGCAGACTACTTGCACTTGTGTAATGGTCATCTAACCTGCCAAGGCAAGGAGGAGTCAAGTGTGTGACATCCTGGCAGTGGATTAATTTAAGATACAAAGTGTGCTACAAATAATGGAGAACTAAAGGACCAGTTGGGACTCTTGGGTTACTGAGTGCGGTCCACCACAGTTCAAGGCAGCCCTGTCATGGAAATTTAGATGAGAATAGACCACATGACATTCACTCTGTGCTAGGAGAGCTGGAAACACAAAAAACTTCTCAGAACTAACTGTGAAGCTAAACTCTTAAAGCTGTGGCAGTGGAGCAGAGTTGTCTTATGGGTTTTCTGACCCAGGCATCATTCCACCTGGAAAAGATAGTCACCTCACTAAATGATGGTTTGGTTTGAATAAAGACTGTTGCAATATTGCAGGAGTATCAAACTAAAGTGGGTAGCACAACATATGCTCTGTTTAATGTTTGTGGGAGCAGCAACAAGTAATAGTGTAAGTCCTTTCACTAGCTTGATTTTTCTAAACATCTGAAATCCATTTCAGACAGCTTAAGTAACAGTATCCCACATGCTAGGATTCTTCCTGTTTAATGGAATATGCTGAAAGGAAACGACTTTGCTTAATTTCTAAAATGTTGGTTTTAAAATTTCCAAGCAAATTGTCCCACGTGCTAATTGTACATGTTGGAAATGAAGCACTAACCGTGCAGCATGCCCACTGCCCTGATTTTTTGAGGTAATAAAGAAACTGGGGTCATCGTTCACTGCTCCTCTGTAACTCAATTATTAGACTGATGTCTAAAGAAGGAGCCAAATAAGGTTCTAACACCAAGAAATGTATTTGCTATGGATAACTCTGCTAATGATATAACACAATGAAAAAGTAAGATGTGCTTTTAGGGTATTTGCTGATGCCCTTCATACAAGCTACATGTTTAACTGGATATTCACTCCTCTGCCTTTTTCTTTCCCAGTCTTAAATAGGTATACTGCCAGGAATGGCAGAAGAAAAATGGGCAGAAGACACTTTATTGAATCTTTGCTTATATGTTGAATGCAAAAAAACATCAAGACAGGTCATTGTGCACAGAGCCTTACAGACATCAACAGATTGTGACTTTCCCTGTTTCGTCTTAAGGCAGGGGCCTCTTGTTTCCTGTCCATCTAACACTGGTCTGCAATTCATGAACAGAGCAGATGCACAGAAACCTCTCCATCATGGCTACAGGTTACAGGGTTGACTATTTTCCATTTCTTTCTTTTGCAACACCTGCTACCTTTCCCTGGCTTCTGGGAAAACAAAACAAAACAACAAACAAAAAAAACCCAAACCAGACAACTAATTGTAAAATAAAGCCTTTATGGTTTTTCTAGCTTGCTTGAGGGTTTTTGGCTCTAAGGTGTAAAGTAATGGGTTTTCACACATATGCTGGGAAAGGTAACTGAAGTTGTTGCTGAGTGTGTATAGACTATAGGGTGAATTTAAAAACATGCTTAAGAAAAAGAAGAGAGAA
The DNA here is from genome assembly GCA_039877255.1 of Loriculus beryllinus. NCBI lineage: Eukaryota > Metazoa > Chordata > Aves > Psittaciformes > Psittacidae > Loriculus > Loriculus beryllinus. Next base: position 33,607 of record JBCJKH010010793.1, on the reverse strand, counting down.
AAGCAATCAACTAAAAGCATTTTGGCTTCAGAGAATGCGGGTAGAACAAGGGCTGCCCTCTTTCAGAAGGGGGAGAGAGCTTCTTGGCCTGTCAGACACGTGATGGACGTTAATGGCAGGAATTACGGACTGTGCCCTGAAGAAAGAATTAAATTTTCTGTTGAAGAAGAGAGTAAAATGTATATCCTCTCCGTTAACAAAAGTAAGTGTGTTTTTCCTCCAAGAGATCAGGCAAGTCAAGTAGCTTTAGTGGTTTTTCAATATTTATGGCCTAAACCAAACTTTCACAACCGGTTGGAAGATTAGGAGACATTTTCTCACATGGTCTAGGGGAGTGCATCCTTTATATTCTTTCTTTTGTATTCCTGGGGGAGCATTTTTAGTACATAGTGTTGGCTAGATTCCAAATGTCTTGATTTACGTCGAGATCTGTGATTTAACCTAGGACCACTGTAGACTGGATGCAGTCATGTATGTAGGGTTCCTGGTAATGATATATCCTTTTCTCAGAACTAAATTATCCCAGGCAAGGGCAAGTCTGTTACACTTCAAGTTTGTATCACCATCTCTGCTCTCTTTCCATAGCATAGTTCTTCTGGACTGTGCTATTCATACTTCTGCTTCATTTCTTATATTCAGCAGTATCTGGGCATGGCTTTGCCAAAGATGCTTTCTGGGGCACATGCTATTTCATATAAGGAAGTGTGCAATCTCTGGCCCTTTGAAAAAAGTAGGTTAAGTTCTTTGGAGCAGACAAGAGCAAGAGGTAAGGAGAATATGCAGTGGATTTATTATCTTCCCGTTGTGTGTTTACAGCTTCTAATATAAATGTAGTATAAAAACTTCACTCACCTGTAAGGATATGAACTTTCTGGAATTGAGTCCTTTGATTACCCCTTTCATTTCTACATAGACTGTTGGTCTGCTTTTTTGCTGCCTTTGCTTATTTTCTTCACAGAAGTAAGCTTTTCCCTTGTTGATTCACCAGACTGCCTCTCGGGCACATTGGAACCACATAGCAGGTAGAACAGCTGTTGAGGATATGGGGATTGCGCTAGTGTGGTAAGAAAATGACTGAAGAGATCGGAAGCTGTTTTCAAAACTCCCAGTGAGACTTAAGTTGTAGTGACACATGTCCAAGGTCCAAACTTATGGCCGTAAAAATAACTTTTGGAGTTTTAGAAAATGATAGGTAAGGCTTTCCTAACTCCAAAAAAGTCATTACATTGCTGTAAGAATAGTCAAGTTCATCAGTTAGAGAAGAATTGAGCACATGACTAAAATTAGTCTCCGCATAACTGCACATTTCCATGACCTTCTTTTCTGCACAAAGCAAAGGTAATCAAGTCCCAGTCACTAGCATATGCAGGCGCACACGTGTATTCACATGCATGCTCAGTGATACTGCTAGATAAAGGCTGTAGTAATGTGTGAACTGTAAGTATCAGTATATACTCAGATACAGCCTTTGTATGTGGAAGCCAGTATAATTATGTGTGGTGTATTTTTCCACTATCAGTGGGTTTAATAAAGAGTGGTGAGTGGGGATGCGGGGCAAAATAATTCTGAGCCAGTGTTTTATGGCAAAATACAAGTGGTGCTCCTCTAAAAAGGCATAGGTCTTACAATCCCTTACATGTTTACCCCAAGATCTACCCACAGGCATTGGCTGCTTGCAAATGAGAACCTAAAGAAGTAGCTTTGCTACAGTGTAAGTTTTATTAAGTATACTTTGCCACTAACAGTCATTCTGTAGCTTCCAGGAGGTACCATATCTAGTCTTCTGCTTGGTAAAGGAGGAATTGACAGTATACTCACTTTGGAAGCCCAGTGATGTATTCTCAAAACATTACCCAGTGGACATTACCCAGTTTGATAGCTTGTTTCTCCAAGATCTTAGAAAAAGAAAGAAAAAAAGGCATTTTAATATTTGCATCTGTCTCTTTTCTCCTAGAATATTTCATTCTTCTCCCCATGCAATTTTATTTGCTGTGACATTTCTTCGTTGTCTCATGTCTAAGAATGTGAGGTCTTCTGACCTGGGAGTTTGCCTTCCTCTACACTGGATAGAGCCTGGTCCTATTTATATGTGTTGTTTATATGGAAAGTATTATTAATCAGAGCTTCTGCCCATACCTGTACCGTTAATAATCAATTGAAGAGCTGAAAATGTGATCCAGTTCTTCAGGTCTTCAGGGTTTCTCTTCTCCTGAATTTCTTAAAAGAAATTTCACACAGCTTTAAGAAACCACAGCCTCATGTAGCTTAAAAAGAGGTGGCCAGCAGCCAGCTTTCAAATAAACACTCTCTGCTCTTTCATTAAAAGAAAACATTATCATAATATTAAATTACAAGTCAAATGGTGAAGGTACCTTTCCTTGTATACAAGATATTGCCCTTTGAAGTCAGAGAGCCCAGAATGATTTTCACATGAGGGTGACCAAGTAGAAAAAAGGAAAAAAAGTAAATAGAACAGTAATAACGGTTGTTTTTCACATTCCTCTTCTGGTTATAGAAACACAAGCGTTTAGATAACAAGTTTCTTGTTACCCAAGTCTTTTCCCCACTTCTCTGAACTTTTATGCCCCTTATTCTTTATACATTGTCTATGATATGTTACCTTTCTGGTATGCCTCTTCTGTTGACATAAAGTGCTAGTATTGCAACTGTATCTTTGTGAAATAGTTTGAAGTCAGATGTTTTACTCAAACTCTTGTTGATGCTGTTCTGAGAAGAGTGGGAAGCTTGCCAGTGAATCTAGCTGAGATAAAGGAGAAATTTCATGACAGAGCTGATAAAAAGCCAATTTTTGTCCCGTTCCTAGATAGCAAGACTGTCAGATGAAAGAGACTGTTAACAACTAATCCTACTGATTATTGCTATTTTTCTTCTTTTTAAAACTATACAGACAAAACTTCTCACTCACACACTAGAACACTGGCACTTTGTAGAGAAAAGAGCTGGATGTTCAAGGTGGGAAGTCAGACAAGTGACCTGGCAAAGCAATATGCAAATCCACCTCATTCTACGTTTGTGTCAACAACTATCTTTGGACTTTATGATCACATAGTTTCTTGTGTCTTGACTCCTTCCAGCTCAGCTGTGGGCTTTATCTGCTGCTGACAGAGGTTTTCTTTGGCAGCTGCTGGCTCACTGTCCCCAGCACCATGTATCCTAATGTATTTAGCATTCTAGATGCTACAAAGAAACAAATAAAATCTGTTTCATCCTTGAGTTTACTTAGGATTTTTTTTTGTTCTGAACTCTCTTTTAAGGATTCCAGACACTTGTTCTTCATGCAAATTGCACAGTTGCTGTCCATTAAAGTTTGCTATTGACTTTCTCGTGCAAATTCGGATGTTCAATTCTGCTAGCTGGGTAGTTGAGTGGCATTCTTGGTGAAGTCTTGCATTTCTGGTTTCCCAGCATGTTAGTGTGTAACTTCTTCTCAGTTCATTTGTCTTTAGGTGTAAAGCCATCACGTAGGCAGTAACATTTGCATTCTCCTTTTTTGTGTGTGTGTCTGAATCAGTAGACAATATGTTGCAATAACTATCAGGTCAATTACATGCTATTTGTTCAGCTCACTTACCTTGACACATTTGAACTTCTCTTTCAAATTAATGAATCATAATGATAACTATAGCCAAAGCTATAGTAATGAAAATGCAGTTTGCAATGTTTTGCTATGTTATTACTGCAAAATTCCACTTCAGGAGGAACATTAATAGTAGTAACTCAGTTTTAAAAGATACCATTTCTAAACAGATCTGTACCAACATTAGACCCAGGACAATGAGAAATACCTTGTTTCTAGCAAATGTCTCTCATTCTACACTCTGTTATCTGTACCTGCTGCTGAATCCTAATACCTTGCTCCTCCTTGTGTTGAGATGAACTTCATCTCTGGGTCGGTCTCAGAAGTAATGAACAGAGGTGAGTAAAGCAGCCAACTAGCAGGTTCTTTCAGTCTTTTGTGTTACTGTAGGGGTAGTATTACTCTTTCTTCTTCTTCACTCCTTGTTTTTCATTAAAAGGAAGCTGAGAAGCAGAGCCTGTTTTAAAGAGAGTAAGTAAAGGCAAAGATAGCCTAATCTTCTTAATAAAGCAGTCACTCATTAATAAGGGTGTTGAAAGGAGCTAGAGGAAGTTCATAGTGTTATATATTTACTATTGATTCCACAAGGAGGATTTTGTGATTTAGAAGAGAAAATGCAATATGCCCAATAGCAGGAAATCACAAACAGCGTTTTTAAGATTCGTATGGTCAACTGAAATGGATACTTACTCTTTACAAATGACATTATATATATTAGACTGACCTTTCTTTGATTAAGCACTAATTTTTCAGCTTTAAACATGGCATCTGGTGCTTTCCCAAAGTGGTAGCTTCATTTTTTTTTCCGCTGCATTTGTCACTGTTACATCTTGGAAACAGCTGTAGGTATTGAGCTGGTTGGTTTATATATCATCTCTTTAATTTAATATCTGAGTGTCTTCACATTGCTGAAAGTAGATGTGGCAAAATATTTTTCTCGCTTCATTGCTGGGAACACTGTTGTGCAAATGGATCTGTGTGTGTGAGGCCCCAACTGTGCATACCTCTTCAAGGCAAAACTGTGTTAAGGAGCATTTTGCATGCAGTTTATGCACAGGGCTTTGGCATGGAAACAGTCTGGGAGCATGCAAGTTTTAGGCATTTCTCTTCTGCTACCAATATCCTCTCAGTGTTGCAGAATTCACAGTAATGTCTAGTTGTCATGTGCTCTTCAGCAGAGAGTGGATTTTGGTACAGTTTAATAACATTAAGAGACAACGTTGTTTCTGATATGAAATTACAAAAGGATGAAATCATCTCCCATTTATGGTTTGGTTTCCAATCCCTTAATCCTGCCGTATTCATACAGAAGCTTGGAGAAAAAGCTTGTAGGATTCGACAGCCTGGAGTCTTGAAGAAAATTGCTGAGGGAGGGCTGATAGGACGACAGTAAGCAAATCTTTGCATCATGTTTTCCCTTTGTTTTGATAAAAGCACCTTTTCCAAGAGGTTAGTCCCATCATCTGTGTTGTTATACGCAGTGACTCACAGGGCTAATAGAACAGGAATGGGAACCCTGTTCCTGATTAGTGTCTCTGCTGAACACAGTGCTCTAGAGGGAGCTTCTCTTCCTGTCTGGAAAGAGTTAACAAAGGAAGCTGTGTATCTAATAAAGCTGCTTTTAGTGTTGCATGGAGCATCCCTATAGCTGATTTGCGCTGCTGTGGAAGGGTTAAGTTCTCAAAGGGGAATCCTTAGATGTCAAGAGTTGGCAGTCATCCTTGTGTCCAAAGTAGTTCAAAGAAAAAAGAAGTGCAGGAAATATGCCTTTGTGGTTGGATAGCCACTGTGAGCAGAGCAGCCCCGGAGGGATTCTTGGAGCAGTGCATACTTCAGAGCATTCCTAAGGCTCTTCCTAGTAAAGCAAGTATGGAAAGGCACATTAAGCAGCCTTGAAGATCAAGGGAGCTCAAGAACAACTTGAAGTCTCTTTTGTCCTCCCCAGTTAAGTTGTGTGAAATCAAGTAATTAAAAATAATTTTCTTTTTATTAAATTGTATTCTACAGGATCAATTCCACATTCATTGTAATAATTTAATCAAAACCTGGATCTCAAAATTCTATTTCTTTCACTTTCTTGCTGGCACACAATTTCTCTTTTGCTGCAAAATTTTGCGTTGCTGTGCTATGGAAGCTGAAGGGCTGGGACACAGCTCCTGCCACAGGCCACAGAATGCAGAGGCATCCTGAAGCTGTTAGCTTAACACCCTCTAGAAGGCAGCTGTCTAGCGACTAAGTCTCCTATTTCTCTTTTGCCTAATTTTATTGGTCACTCTGTCAGTTCACAGAGGGGTTTTATTGGCATTTTAGCTTATGAGTTGACCAAAATGTAACTACTCTGCATTGTGGGAAACTGATTTTGGAAATCTTGTTTCCTTCTTGGTCATGATGAAGACTCAAAATCTTAATACTTTCCACAAACTAAATTGGTCCAAATTTGTGCTTTGACTTAATCAACATGAGTCATTCAATATGGCAAAGTCTGTTTTGAAAACATTATAATCTTTTCCTTCAGCTGGGTATTACACCATTTTACTGCATTGTTACAAATTCTGAACTTAGAGCAGATTACAGAGTAAAGACAACACGCTTAAACCTTAACAAAATGCTATAATAGGATCCATGTGAATATTTGGAAGATATTAGTATTTCCTATTAGGTAATAGAACTGGCATTTCCATATAAAAATATGTAATGAGAAAATAGTCACTGCTCAGCATTTTACAGCCATCAGCAGAGTGTGAGGCTACGGCTAGTCTTTTGAGGCAGCCCTTCTCTTTCCCTTTCTGTCTCCGCATTTACAGGCTTTATACCTTCCTTCACCTTTTTTTTTTTTTGTGACTAATTATGCCTGTCACATCTCCATGTGTGAATTCACACATGCATATCTCCTTTTAAGCTGGAATTGAAAACCCTGTAATGAGTGCTGTTTTGAAAGAATAAAACAATTATATTTCTTCCTATAAATTTATGCACAAGAGCACAACAGTTTTGAAGTGCTGTTCCCTTGGAAGGAAAAACGTATTTCCATCATGTACTCCTTCTTGATTCTTCTTTGGAGCTGCTTGAAAACCTCTATTAAGTGTTGGACACATCCCGCTTAATTTACTAATCTCAGAGTTACACGTCTAATGTAAACCAGTTATCTAAGGTCTGCTTCTTCTGTGATGACGGTTCTTTGACAGTTTGTTTTAAAACAGGTTGCAGTTTCACATCCCTTTCCTCTAATGGCAAAGCCAGCTTGAAAGGCTTGCATTCTTCCTCTGCCCCAGCTTGTCATCCTTCTGGTTTTGACATTGTAATCGTTTACATGGCTAGGCTGTGAACAAGATTGAAAATATTGAAAGGTTCGCCTGAAAAATTTAACCTTTTTTCCACCTCTGTTTTGGCCAGTTTTTAAGAATTTGAGAAGACCCATATTTCCTGAGAGGGAAACACAATTATGCCACTCTTAGTTAATTTTAGTTTTTTCTTTCTCCATTAATATGTATAGAGAAGGAAGGGAAGAAAAGTACCAGATTAAGAGTTCAGGATTTGGAATTCTGTCTGCTACACAGATGTGATACAAGCAGCATATATGTGTTTTTACAGGCTATCACCCTAGGAATGGCCAACTTTCAGATGCTAGGCTGTAGCTCAAACCAATATAATTCTACCAAGAAAAGCAGAAGTTGATCACCAGTGAAGCTGTAGGTCATTTGAACTCAATCCGTATGATCTACAACTTCACTCTTCAGTACCAACAGGCGTACAACCTGAGCTAGCTATCAGTACAATGTCTGTCCACAGCAAGCAGAAATAGAGTGGAAGCCTCTTCTGCTAGCAATCGCCCCAGGCTGAACAGAGAATAGAATGTAAATAGTGCAAAGTGGAGGTCCCTGGAGAGTGCATCTCAAAAGTCCTTGGAAAACCTTAGGAGAACTGGGCAGCATATGATTGATTACTGGCAGCATTAAGAAAGGCCTTATTATCTACAAGTAGTAAGTAGTTTATATTATAAAAATACACGTATGAGTAATGAGCAGCTGTGCTATAAAAAAAAATCTTTCTAAGTTAATGTGACACTATATGCACACGAGTATGCACATGTATACACTGTTAGTAGATCAGGAGATGCAGTAGATGACATATTTTTGGATTTCAAGATGTGTTTCTGGCAACCTATATCTCAACTGTAATTAAAATAGTCATTTAGATATACTTCAGTAGATGTGCACTGAAAATTGAATAAGAAATCATAATTAGCTGCTCTTCAAAGGCAGTTTGCCAAGTTAGTGAAGTAGTATCAAGAAGGTCCCAAGAATTTCATCTTGCATCTTATCTAATAGGTGAGGTTTGTGAGAAAAATGTAGATGGCATGGGCAAAACTTCTTCTGGGTCTAATAGCTGTGATACAGTGGTGGAAACCTGCAATATACTGTATTTTGTTCTGGAGCTTAAGGAATCTTTTGGTTTTTTAAGTGCAGCATAGTGATTTTATTAGAAAGATTTGAGGCACGAAAGGATGAATACGCAGCCAACAAAGCATTGGAGAAGACAAAGAACGGTTGGACAATATGATTCAGGAAAACTCATTATTCAGGGAAGGAACAGGCCATTATGTGACTGAATAGAGAAAGTGAGGAAATGAGAGACAAAGCAGCATTCTGTGTGAGCAGGGGCAGCCAGGAAGCCAGCATGCTGTGAGCAGCAGGAAGGAGGACTGTACGAATTTTGTACAGCAGTAAATGTCTGGTCATTCTGTATTCATGGAAACTGCAGATAATCTTTGGCAATCCGAGTGAATATTATAACAGGGAGTTGCTCAGTGCCTGGTTGTGAAAAGCTCTTAAATTTATCCATTTACCACCCTTCAAGGGAGATCCTTGTCAGCAGTCAACAGGTGGTTCAGAAGGTGGTGTTGTGCCTGTTGTGGATGGGATACCAGCTAAGATTGCAACAGCTGAGTAAGTTCTCTGTAGTAAATAAACAAGGAGCTACCAAGGATAGTCCATACATGAGTAACTGACTGGGTTTAGTTTTGCAGAATATAACTAATTTTTAATATTTTCAAATGATGCCAAAGAAGAAGCACATGCAAAGTATGTTCTTAGATGCCGTTCATGTTCTACACATAAAATAGTACCAAAAGTAAAAAAAAGGTCTGTAAGTAGTTTGCTAGCCAGATATGTTTTAAAAGACTTGGGTCTATGAAATGCATGTTTGTACTCTTTGGGGAAAAGAGGCTGTATGGTTTGACTGGCCTCCAGCTCACTGGAGAGGAAACAACCTTCTAGACTTGTTAGGCTAGGCTTGTTTGAATGTTGTTATATTAGAAGCCAAGGGACATGATAGAAAAGCAAGGACTAAAAATCACTGGCTTAGCAGAGAGTCAAAGTGTAAAGAATAAAATTAATCAAGGCACCAAGGACTCAAAGAGGAGTTCATTATCTGCTTACTCCCAATGTGATGAGACTGGCTAATAAACAAGTGGCAATGGAATGGAATTACTAATTTCTGAACATGTATACCGATATAGCATTTCTCAGACTAGGAAAGAGGTTTCCTGTAGTTAGAATCAAAAGACAGAAGTAGGTTGGGAACAGCACCACATGGCAAAAATGACATTTCCTCTTTGCCCAGCCATTGGACCAAATGATCTTGAAGGCCAAAAGATCAATTAATACTTAAAATAAATGCTGATGTATTTGCTGATGTCAAATCCAACTAAAGACCTGGATGCAAAACTAACTACCCTGTTGTGTGTATGTGAAGCCTTCAATACAAGTGGCATACCAGAGGCTTCATTCTGCCAGGAGACCATCTTTGCAAACTTCGAATAGATGGCAATATCTGAATGCAAATCGTTATATCACAGATGACGATATTGTCTTAGTCCTATTCTCAAGCAAATCAAGAATTGAGGGAAGAACTGAGCTCAAAACTAATCCCAGATGGTATACAAGTGAAAGTGATTGTGGCTTGAATACACATTTATTTGAAACAGAATAAAATCTGAAGTGGTCTGATATGTACTTTAGCCCAGGTATTCAAAGAAATGAACTTTAGTGACTAGATAACACCTGAAAGTTTAGAACAATGTCACACTAACTCAGTTGAAAAAAAGGCTGTGGATAGAAAAATTGAGATACTAATTGGGCCATTTGTGTAAATGGCGAGAAAGCCATAAATATATAGCTGAAAGGGGTGACTATGCTGGTATAAGAAATAAGGAAAAAAGTACATTGCTTTCAGCAAAAGGAAGTTGAAAAGGCTCAAGTTTAACAATAGATGAAGAAAGCAAAAGAGATGAAGAAAGCAAAAGAAATGAAGAAGAAACCAGCAGCAGAGTTAAGATGTCTAATGAGATTTTCCAAGCACATTAGTAACAAAATCACCTTGGCAATGATATGACTCTGTCATAGAAGTGTGTGGTAGCTTTATCAATAATACAGACAAAAAGAAAAATAATAATAAATGTTTCTCTTCTAGGAAAAACACTTCAAACAATTGATTTTCTGCTGTCACTTAGAAGTAATGCGATGGTTTTCATAATACATAAAGATGTGAAAAAGCAGTTATTAAAATGCATAGTTCGTAAAACAGCTGGTCAAGACAGCTTGTGTTCAAGAATTCTGTAGGAGCTAGCTAAGGAGCTTTAGAAGACATCCATGTTGAATTTTTCATTAAGTGTTGAAATACTGAAGAAATTCTGGAGAACTGAAAGAATTTTCATGTTGCATTAGTATTTAAAAATGGTAAATGGAACATGCTTTATTTAATGATGCACTGATTTACTCTCTACTCTTGTAAATAAGACTGCTTGATAATACCAAGGTTGCTACTTAACATCCACCTGAGTAAAAATATCAGAATACTTGATAGAGGATCGAAGAACTAGAAAAGTATTTATAATTATATGTCAATTTGAAAGGCTTATTTGGAAAGACTTCTTGTTACAGTGTCATTTTTTGGCAAGTTTACTAATTTGACAAAAGTCGTAAGTGTGAATGTAGGATATTCCAACATCAGTCACATACTTAAATAGTTAACTCTTGATACGGACTTCAGTGCATGCCTAAGGTGGTACAAATCACATGTGCATTTAAAACAGAAGTATAAATGGAAATCACTGTTGATTAACTCTGCTTGTAAGTTTCTTGTACGTTCTGAGCTATGGCCTATTTAACAGCTTTATCAATAAATGATGTGGAGGGTGGGAATACCTGTTCTGTAAGGAAATACGACAGAGAGAGACTTGATGTCGTGGTGAATGATGAACTAAGAGGATTTATTTTGGCCAAAATGGCTGGTGAGACTGTTTTATGTATAAGCAGGCTGATCTCAGGAGGGAGCAGAATGGCCATTCTGTGTTGCATGGCATTAGTGTATGCTGGTGTCTGCTTCTCAGCAAGGATCCTGAAAAAATGGAGAGAGCTCTAAGTAGATTCTGAGTATCACATAATATGGTAAGCTTCAGCAATACTGCATTTTGTCATGTTGCTCCCCTTTTTGACCATTCATTACCTGTAGTCTGTCTGTCCAGAGTACATAAAGAGTGACGAAGTAAGCAAGGAACACGGGAATGAACCAACTAATGAGCAAAGAATAAGAGTTTAATAGTAAGCAGCAGGAGATCAGTGACATTTTCAAGGTGAAAGGTTAATAACTTAAAGCTGTAAATACTCATGAAGTAGAAAGATTATTTATTGAGCTGAAAGGGGAAGGGCTAAGAGTAGTTGAAAAATAGTAGGATATGTAGTAGACAAAAAGTCGTCTTGCCTAGCCTGATTTTCTGGCAGTCAGATCTATTAGTCTATGTATTAGGCTACCTTCTCAGAGAAACAGTGAGAAATATTGAGTTACTATTTTGGTACTGGATGGGGAAAACACTAGAAAATGCTCTAAAGGAAACTCCTGTTTTGGCAAGAAGATGGCTTGGCTGACCTGGAATTGATTTTCCGTCATGAGTTCTATAAGTATTTTCTGTAATTTTCTTCTCTTCTGCAAAGTAACATCAGGATTCAGGAAAAGTTTCAGCCCTGCATATGTCTGAATGCTTTTTTCTGTAGCATAGTGAAAGAAATAGAATTACCTTCTGAGTGCTAAAGGCTTCTGATTTTATTGTGCTCAAGTACAGAAGAAGTGCTGTGCTGTTTAAATGATCTCACATTTTTGTTGTGACAGTTTAGTACATTCACTGTTTCTTTCTGATCATTCTATGTTCCGTAATGGCAGACTTACCTGGGTCTCCTTTCTCTCCGTCTTTTATTTTTTTTCACTTAAATCGTTGCCTTTTTGGTGGTCAAGACAGAGAAATCATGTAGTTGATAAGCAATAGTCTTTATTGCCTGTTTAATGATTAAATTCGTGCCATACAATAATTGCATACAAGCATGTATGCGAGGATGTGATATGGAGCTATTGAAAGCATCTCTGGAGTTCCCAAGTTCAAAAGAAAGTGACGAAGAGTTTCTCTTTAGTGCCTGCACTAGATTTTTCAGTTTAATCAGAGAAGTTGAAAGAGTGAGAGAGAAAAATAACTGAGATATAAAGTAAGAGTGTATCCTACAGTGTTACAAAATCACTGCACAGATCTCATGCATGGATTTTTCATACTGTAAGTCCTCTTCTGCTCAACCCTAGTCAGAAATTTTTTGCTATGAAAAGATGGGAACATATTCCTGCGGGTACGTATGAGCAAATTCCTTGCCTATCACTATGTCTCGGGTCTTCTGTCTAAGTATATTTTGCCTCTCAGTAACCTCAGCTGTAATAACTTCCTTTCCTTCCTCTCATAGGCCCAGCTGAGTAAGTGGCATCTTCCTAGAGTAAATGAAAAGGGTTGATACCAAGCACTTGAATGAACCTTCTTTGCTTTTTGCCAAAATTGAATAAGACATTGCTGATATGGTGGATAATGTAGATCAAGTTTCATGTAGTGCTGTTTGTGACAAAGCAGTAAAGTTTTAATATACCTTAATACCAGACCAGCAAACTTCAAAGACATGTATCTCAATAGTACTAAAAATTTTTGTACCTTTTTGTCTCGGTCATCACCAATGGCAATGGTTTCTTATCATTTTTTTCCACACTAAAGCAATAAATTCATGTTTCAAGTAGCTTAGTTCACAGTAGTCTGCCACTGGACAATACAGGTCAAATAGTTTTATTAAGGTTTAGATTTATCAGGAAGAATGTCTCTAGCAGAACTCCTGCCATGACTGCACTAAGTTTTGTGGGTCCCATGATATTCAGGCTATTTCCAAAATACATGAGCAGCTTGGAGTGTGTGAGGAGATGAGTGGGTGGAACAGACTTTGCAGAATGCCCTGAGGGAAGTAAATACTGAAGCTACAGCAGTGGTTAACAAAGATCTGGAGATACAGAACTGAGCAACGTCTCATCAAACACAAAGCATAAGCTGGGAGGAGCAAATTCAAGTTGTCAAAAGGTCTTGTTCCCTTTCCACAGCAGAACTTCTTCCAATATGGTGAAATAGTTGTGTGTGCAATATGTGATTGGTTTTTCATAAGGCAAGCCTTTCATATAATGCTGAACAAACTTTGGGCAGTCAAGTGCCACAATAAGAACTCACATTCTTCTTGAGGATTTTATACCATGATCGAAAATAGCTTACTTAGCAGATGATTGTCAGTGTCATACACAGTGCAGAATCAGCTCTTTCAACATTAATATCCCTACATGTTTGAACACAGAGGCAGGAGAAAAAAATGTAGTGTTTGACAATTGGTCTGTGGGCCTCACAGGTCTGTCATCAGTACAGCAGGTATCTGCTGCAGCGTGATCTCTTCCTTTCTGAAGTTACCTTATTCTTAGAACCCCATGAGGACTGATGGCTGTCTTTAGTCCTATAATAAAAGACGGACGGATATAGAATTCTCATGCTATGAAACCTTTCACAGCATTTTCCTCACTGTATAATGCATGTTGTCATATATTAAAATGGAAATTGTTTTAGCAGTTCAAAATCAGACTACATACGGCTGAAAAACTAAAAGCAGTGGTAAGTTTGAAAAAGTTAAACATACGGTTTAGGTTTGGGGCTTTTTTTTGTTTTCTTCTTTCTAGATCCTTCTGTATGTTTTCATAGTACTACTTTTCAGATGACTTCTGCTGAGAATATTTCAGCTGTTTGTTACCAATGGCATGTATATATGTCTTTGTTTCAACTGCAATTCATGTGAGTAAGATTCCTGTCTCCTCTGACATGATTTCACAATTTTATATTGCTTAATTCATAACCATAGTGGCTGAGGTTTGAAAGCAGTTTATTTTGCATCTCAGTCTTTGAACACCTTTAGAAAACAAGCATATTTGTTTTAGTCAGCTTATTTATGATTCCTAGAAAAGAAGCAACCAAGGACAATCTTAAATAAAGATCACTGTGTGCTTAGTTTGAGACTTGTGTATTTTCACATGCACAGGTTAAATAAATAAAAAAGCTATTGCTGGTATGAGTTGTTCCAAAGAGAATTCAGAAGGGACTGAATGTTCCCTTGTCAGAAGTACCACACTGGATAATAATTTCGGTAAACTTGTTTTACTTTGAATAATTGATCCAGAAGAACAGCTCTGTTTAAAATCAGCTAATCTGAACATGCTGGATTTACTCTTCATGGTGGTGAAGTAGAAAATAATTTCTATGGCCTTTTATATCTTCTGAGATTTTAGTTGGGTTTTTTTTCCCTGCACAACCAAACTTTACATGAGGACTCTAGGATTTGAATAAAAAGGCACAAATGAGTATATATTGGTGCCATACTTGTGATCAAATATCATAGGTACCAATGAAGATCTGTATAGTATATGACAAAGGGATCCCTGAAATAGAGCAGTGCAGGGGGGTTAATAGGATGAGTACCGGAGAGAGTACATATTACTAGGTATCAGGTACAGGAAAATTACCTGATTCCTTTGAAAATCCCAGACTCCATGCCTAGCAGTAAGAACAAAATCTGTTCCCTAGGTGGTTGCAGTGGTGCACAGGTTTCATTAGTGTTAGTTTCAGATGGGGTGTTCTTGTGTGATGAAGGTGAGCATTTATGCACAGGTCCTCCAAAAAGACTGCTGTTAAGCCCATGTCATGTGTTGTATAGATAACATATGTTTTACAGTTGAATTTTTCTAATCACAGAATGATTTGAGTCAGAATGGGCCTTTGAATATCACCTAGTCTATCCTTCTTGTTGTGAGCAGGGTGCAGGTTGCTCAAAGCTTTGTCCAACCTGAATGCTTTAGAGATGTAGTTATTGGCAAGCAGCTAGATGTACTGTTACTGCAACATCGTCACTATTAGAATATATAGTGTCCCTTCAAAGGTTATATGCTGGTAAAAATGGGAGTGGATACAGAATAATAAGGAACAAATTATCAAGTAAAATATTTTGTTGTAGTTATGTTACTGGGAAGTGGTAGGGCTATTCTGGAACATCATCAGTAGGATTCTGCACCAGTACACTGTAACGAGGGTGCGTGTAATATAACAGGGCTTTGTTAAATATATGTTCATGCTTAATAATATGGGAGCATATAGTTTTGTATAGAAACATCAAACTCTTCCTCTGCTGTTTTTGTTTCATTATAGTTGTCTCCTGTTCTGGATCACATGAAGAAAAATCTTCTTCAGCAAATCCACCTCAGAGGCACTCCCTGATAAAAAATACGACGGTTTCATTGCATCAGCCTTTCAAACCAGGTACTACAAGTCTTCTTGTTCACATCCTCCTTATTTCTACTTCAGAATCTAGGTGCAAGATAAATGCTGGCAGTCACAAGGACCCTTTACCAGAAAGCTGTGCTACTAGACTTCTGACTGAAAGTGGAGCAATGACTCAGAAAGGCCAGTGTAACCATAAGGGAATCCCTTGCTTCCTTATTAAGGAAAAAACCCGAAACAAAATAAACCAAAAAAAGAACACAGCAGGGGAAAAAATGAGGAAAAAAGGAAAGGAAAATATGATCTGCATCGGCACAGTGAAATCCACCAGATTGAGGGCTGGGAGTTCATGAAATAAAAGCTAATGAGTGAAGGTACATTCAAGCAACTATAGAACAAACCACACTTATTGATAATGAATGAAAGTTTTTTCAACAGTAATTTTCTTTTTCTAGGCATTGTAAAAACTCAGTGAGCTGAAAAAAAATGCTTGTGAGGTAGGGTGAGTTTGGTCTTACTGTGACATCAGGATAGGTGTAGTGAACACAGTAATTTTTAAACGCCTGAGAAGAATGAGCCAGTTGTTATCACTGGCGCAGAAACTTGGAAAGTGAAGTGGTGCCTTTCCATTTGGTGAAATAATCATAGAATGGTTGAGGTTGGAATGGACCTCTTGAGATCTTATACTCCAAACCCCCAACTCGAGTCAGCTAGAACAGGTTATCCAGATGGCTTTTGAATATCTGCACAGATGGAGACTGTACACCTCTTGGCAACCTGTTCCAGTGTTTGACCGCTCTTACAGAAATAAGTATTTTCTTGTGTTCAGATCAAATTTCCTGGGTTGGTTTTTTTTTTATTATTATTATTATTTTAATTTAATTTGTGCCCATTGCCTCCTGTCCTGTCAGTGGATACTGCTCAGAAGTGTCTGCCTTTCTCTTCATTCCCTCTCATTAGGTGTCCTCTTTTACAGGCTGAACAGTTCCAGTTCTGTCAGTCTCTCCTCTTATAAGAGATGCTCCAGTCCTTCAGTCATCTTTGTGGACCTATGCTGGACTTGTCTGCATCTTTCTCATGTCGGGGAGCCAAGAGCTGGACACAGTTATCCAGATGTGCTCTCACCAGTGCTCAGTAGAGAGGAAGTATTACCTCTCTCGATCTGCTGGCAGTGTTCTTCCTAATGCAGCTCAGAAGTCTGTTGGCCACCTTTGTCACAAGTGTGTGTCGCTGGCTCATGGTCAGCTTGTCCTTCTCTTCAAAGCTGTTTGCCAGCCAGTAACCCCTAGCATGTATTGGTGCCAGGGGATATTCCTTCTGAGGCTCAGGACTTGGCATTTCCTTCTGATCAACTTCAGAAGGTTCCTATCAGCCCAGTATCCAGCCTCTCCAGGTTCCTCCAAATGGCAGCACAGCCCTCTGGTGTGTCAGCTACTACTCATGATTTTGTAACCTCTGTGGGCTTGCTGAGGATGCCTTCACTCTTGTCCAGGTCATTAATGAAGATACTAAATAGTAGAGATAGGCCTGTGCGTGGTAGAAAAGTCACATGTTCCTCACAGGAGGTGGCAAGGTGACCTAGCCTTGGGAGAGAGGAGTTCCTTATAGTGACATCTTGCAGACGGTATCTCATGCTTTAAAGTGTGATTCTCTTTTCTGACATATGCTGGTCTGTCTGAGTTTTCTGCAGTCTAAGCTTCTTCAGAGCACTTTTGTAACATCTTAAGACATGTTCTTTGCTGACTGTAGTAATACAGATGTATTTCTCTATATATTTTACTTTTTTCATTTCTGTTGTATTTTGCTTTTCCATGGATCTGTGCTTGAAGTTCTCCAAGTTCATAGGTGCTAAACAAAGCTGGATATGAAGCATCTGTTACGTGGCACACATTCGTGTCAGAGGTTGTAGCTTTTGGTATTCTCTTTCGCTGTGATCATGAGTGCACCCAGTTCTTTTGTCCTGGCATTTATGCTAAACAACAGGGTTTTGTTGATCAGTATTTCCATTGTAATGCAATACGTGATCTATCACCGGAAAGCTCAGAGTCCTTTTTTTATCAGATGTCAACAACTTCTCTCATACAGTCACAGAATCATAGACCAGTTAGTGTTGGAAAGGACCTTAAGATTATCCAGTTCCAACCCCCTGCCATGGGCAGGCACACCTCCCACTAAACCATGTCACCCAAGGCTCTGTCCAACCTGGCCTTGAACACCGAATCACTTCTCTGATCTCTTTCAGATCTTCTTCCAGGCATCGTTATCTTGCCAGGCATCAGGTTGTGGTAGATAGGCTTTATACAGCCCAGAGAGTATGGGAATTAGGTGCTTTTGAAGGAGAACATTGTGTTCACTTATCTGAGCTGTAAATTGCTTCATTATATGAGGCACGCTCAAAGGGTTAAGTCTGTATTGGTACAGTCATTGCTACTGCAAGTGGAGGTACTGGTAAGATTTGTTGAAATTATTTTGTCATAAATATTAGTTTCAAGTAACCATCTAAAAAAGAAAAAGCATTGTTTTATTTTCTGAGCTCTCACTTTGCTCTCTTGCACTGTTATGCTGTTGGGAGAGAAATTGCTTTCTGGGTTTTGTGACCAGCTAGATTTTTACTTGACAAAAATATTATTACTGCTGGCAATATGTCTATGAGTACTAAGCTAACCTGTCAAACTTTCACAGATTTGAAACAGGATAGGAGGTTTGTATCAGGACTCTGCTTTGTCTTACACAGGCATTTTGTTTCTGAACTATTGAGATCCTTGAAGCTGTTTTACTGGATCATCAAACCTTAGCACAGACATCTTTCCATAGATCCAGCACTCAGGAGAGTGGCGGGTGTCTTCCTTCCTGTGCTCTGCTGGGAGCTGTCATTACATACACACATTAGAAACAATTTGCCGGTCCATCTGCTTATGGCTTTAATTTAAAAATGAAGGGCTGAACACTGCAGCAGACGTTTGCTAAGCCTTATGGATTTGATGAGGTGGGCTGAGAATTTCTTCAGGTGGCTGGTCCTGGTGACAGGATGAAAGGCAGCAATCTCTATGAGCAAGTAGGCCAGAAAGGGCTGGGGAGCTTGTAGAGGAATTGAGGATATATGTTAGGGTGGGAGTTAACAGCCTGTCCCAAGCCACAGCCATGTGCACCTGTGTAACAGCTGTATTTCTCTTGCCCCTGCATGCTGGGTGCTTTTTCATCAAGATGTAGTTAAAATTAACTTTAAAAATTAAGAAAACTGATCTGCTTTGGCTGGAAAGATTCTTCCATTTCTTCTCTTTTGAGAAGTTTAAAGTATAGCCAGTTTTCTGGAGGCTCTTACCTGCCCCATCTGTGTTGCATCTAGTTGCACATGTTACACCTTGTTATAGCCCTGACCTTAATTCTGTTCTTGATACCTGTCTTTTCTCCTCCCCAGGAACAGGGATACCAAAGGGATAACATTGTGTCATGTTCACAAGGTCTGAATACCCTCTGCAATAAGGATTCCGAATGCAAATGTTTAGTCTCTTATTTTGGGTTCAAATGGGTTCAAACTTACACAGGGGAAGTTTAGGTTACATATAAAGAAGTTCTTTACTGTGAGGGTGGTGAGGCACTGGAATGGGTTGCCCAAAGAAGTTGTGAATGCTCCATCCCTCGCAGTGTTCAAGGCCAGGTTGGACAGAACCTTGGGCGACATGGTTTAGTGTGAGGTGTCCCTGCCCATGGCAGGGTGGCTGGAATTAGATGATACTAAGGTCTTCTCCAACCCTAAGTATTCTATGATTCTATGATTTCTCATGCAGCCTAGGAGTCCTCCAGTTATTGCTGTAATATTATTATTACTACTGAAAGTAAATATCATGCAAGTTAATATCAGCTTACCATATCTATTCAGTCCCACTCTGAGTGAGAGAGCTTTTTGCAGCTAACATCCCTTCAGAGAGTTTATATTAGGTTGATGAGAGAACAGTGAATTACTTCTTGTCTGGTTTAAAATATGCTGATTATGAAAAATTCTGGCCAGGTTGATGTAGTGTTCTTAGTGCTGTGAGCAGACTCTGGGTTTTAAGAGGGTGTTCCTTTCCATCCTGCTGGAGGGAAAAAGAGCTGCTTAAAATAAATAAATAAATACATACATAATATGTAAAGCTTGCATTGCTCAACTATTCTGCCTGAGACTCTGTCAAGCTCTTTCTGTTGCTGAGAGAGAGTTGACTTTCATTTGTTCCTCTCTGCCACAATGCTAAATCCGTACAGTTTTGATATCCTTGCTGCACTCAGTAGTATTCACATTCAGGTTTTTAAGTACATGTGGCCTAGACCTTCCACTGATGTAAATTCACTGTTGATACCAGTGGGAGAAAGTTGATTTACACCTGCCAAGAATATGCAGGCCTTTTTTTATTCTAGCATGATCTTCATCCACCCTGGAAAAGACTTTGTTGTAATTGCAAAAGAGAAAGTTTCGTTTTTCCCTTCAACTCTTCCATTTCTGGGAAGAGAAAGCGCCCGTTCCCTGTACATCTGCTCATTCATGTGCCTGCTTTACCCCTGCCCCTTGAAATAGGGAAGGCCTCCATGAAGCTTTTGGTTTCTCATAACAGAAATATCTTGCAACATTGGCTCAAGCTGTTCATGGGTGACGTCTACAGACAGTTTTGGAAAACCAGACTGGGTGTTATCTTCAGTTGGTGTCCTGGTGTCCCAGGAGAAGCAGCAGCAGCTTCTGGAAAACAGCTCCTCCCGTGGAGATGTTGAAGGTAGGCAGAGTTATAGCTCCCCTCGAATGGACATCCCCTTTCTCCCAGCACTGATGGCAGCAACAGAAGCCATTAGGCTGGGGCCTTAGCCACATGTCACTGACAATAATGCCTTATGCTGGTTCTGGTGCACAGCTTGTAAGGGTGCTGTTAGCGCCCAAGAGTCACTAAGAGCTGTATAATCTATTTATGCTGCCTAAGTTGTGTATGTATGGACCCTGTAAATAACCCAGACCCTTTATAGACTTGTTTTGTACCTCCCTGTTTTAGGATAAGCTACCTTGGCTTATGGAGGCTGGATTTTTCTTAGGAAGCTCAATCCTTTACAAGCCAGGGTTGGCTCCACATGTCTGCTGTCTGACTTGCAAAGTCTTTGGTTTTTGTTTTGTTGAACATGTCTTCATGCTGCTTTGTTTGGTTTCTTCTCATTCCTTCTATCACATCTTTACTTATTTCTCTCATTTTTACTTATTCTCCTTTCTCTACTTTCTGTTATTTGGGCGTTTGTGCCTAGTCCTTGCCTTTCTTCTCATGATTCCTTTCTTCTCATGATTCCTTTCTTCTCATGATTCCTTTCTTTAAACTCCATATCTATTTTCCTCTTATTATCTCCCTTCCACTCACAGTGTGTGTGTCTTCTTCTTTATTTTTTTAACTCACAGGGGACATTTTCCTCCTGAACACCAGTAGGCTCCCAGATAGATGTGAGTTCAGCCTGCATAGCCCCATCCTGCCTGGGAGCTTGGAATCTTGCTTGCTGGAGCTGGCCATATGTTCACAGGATGCTGTTCCTCTCCTCCAGAGGTTCACAGTTGAAATCAGATATGTGGAGACAAACAAGAATACCATAATTGCTCTAAGAGTTGGCCATGAGGAGGATGCAGGGTAAGACAATCCATTTGCAGCTGTTTACACTCTGAATTGCAGGGTAGAGTGAAGTCCCTCCAGGCCAATGTTTATCAGTGTCTTCTCCCTTCCTGAGATCATTGCTGCAGAAAATGAAGGTAGAACTGACAGAACTGAAGTATGCAGCTTCCTGATGGGATGTCTGTTACAGACCCAGCTTGTGTGCATCCCTTTTGCAAAGAACAAACTTGCTTAGGACTCACTCTTTTCCCCTTGCATTTGGAAGAGTCAAGAGTGGCTGACTCTCTCACTGATGCTAGGACCATAGCTGTAAAATGCACTCAGTCTGAAGACTGCCTTGGCAATATTGAAAAATATTCAAGGGGTCACGTTTGTTACAAGGGTCACATTTCTCAGACTGAGGCAGGATTAACTTTACCAGTTTTGTAATTTCCTCCTTCCGACTCCTAAGTTCAAGAGCATTCTCTTTTGCTTCATTTCTAGAGTTCAGGGAAGAGAAAAATAGAGGCTAGGGGTGAGAAGAGGTGAATACAAAAAAAGAAAGTGAAGCAACCCTGGATCTTGTCCTGTATTCTATTCTGTTTGATCCTCCCAGTGTTTCCCTTTTTCATTCCTGTGTGTAGCAGGATGCAGTGAGAAGGATAAATAGGCAAAGGGAGTGAATCACAACAGGAAAAAAGGAGAAAAGTCCACATGTCATCTGATTTTGCCATTTTCCATGTGTTTGTTTTTCCTTTGCTCCAGTCTGCCTTGTAAGAACCTGGGTCGGACACACAACAGAGCTTTTTATTTCTATCACCTGACTGACTCCCATGGAGAACTTAAGCAATGGATCCCAGTTCTTGTTTTCTTTGAATTCTTTGGCACTCCCCAGGCTGCCATGGAAATCTGTAGCCAAGACTCCTGGTCAGCCAAAGATAGCAGAGTTTGACTAAAACATAGTATTTATTTTCCTTCACATCCCTCTCCTGCTTTTAGTTATTGCTCACTTCCTTCCTGGCTGCTCCTTTCCCTTCTTCTGGGATCAGTTTCTAATGTTCTTTTTTACCTGTAGCTGCCCTTGCTGCTTTGAGTATCTGACAAGCCGCTTTAACTGCACTCACAGCTCCATTCCCCTGTATAAACTCATAAAATACTCTTTGAATATATTTAGCTGGCCAAACCAAGTTTTGATCACAGCCACTGCAGCATCTCTGGAATGAATCATAGATGTTGTTTAACAGTTTATTTGAGAATTACAAAAACAATTTTACATGAAATCAAGATGATCATCTCTCCAAGAGTGATGGTATTTAGATTTATTAGAATGGAATAGGCTTTACTGGAAGCTGGCATTGATACTGGTGTTATATTTTCTTTATTGTGTGAAATGAAGCACTGGTAAGCTCAGAGGGTTTAGTATTAAGGTTTTAAAGATGGAAGGCAACTGAGTCCCATTTTAAATGAAGTTAGAAAGTATAGTAGACAGACAAAACAGAATTATGAACCGTGTTAGGTGAAATACCCTTCCTTTCCCCCCTCATTACAGGGAAACTCTTTAAAATCTCTGCACAATTCCAGAAAAATGTGAGTGTGAAGGCAGGACAAACTGTTTTTAACACAGCTTCTTACTAGGCAGGTAGTCTGAAATGAACATTCTTTCCATGATTAAGATTTTAACAACACTGGTTGTTAAGAAGAGATATCATCCTAAAGTGTTGCTGCTTTCCAAGGGCGAAGTTCTGCAAGCTTTCCTGTGACAACCAAGCATTGCTGCACAATTTAGAGCAGAACAAGGAGGACAATGAGTAAATGACCTTGAGATAGATGCCTGTGTGTAGTACATAGTTTAACCATTGACAATTACTACCAAACAGTTGTCTTGAGATCAGAGTAGAAGCTTAGATACAGAAAAAAAGTCTAGGTGACACTTGTCCAGATAACCAGGCACTCCATAAAATCCTGCGTCAGTTCCTTTTGTCACCCCTCAATTCTAGGGCCAAGCTATACTTCTTCATAAATTCCAGCTGCACCAGACCACTTCAATGAACTCTCTCTTTCTGGATCTAGAAATATTTTCCTGATGGTGTTTTCTCATTCAGGATCCATCAGAAACACCATTCCCAAAAGCTTTTATGTAGGTCATGCATGAGACAAGGTTACTGTCCACCTCACTAACTACTAGGGTTTACCATAAAATTGAAGTAGTGGTGTTGAAGCTGCCACTTGTTTTTTCACATAAATACCCTAGTGAAAGAGCAAAGACACAGGTGGACCTTCAGAGACTATGTCCTGTAAACAAGTAGCACAGAGTCATAGTATTTCTTGTTACATATACCATACCTATCGGTTGTGGGTATTCTGAGTTACTAGCAGCAGAGGGAGAACCACTGAGGGAGTGAAGTGTTTGAAATTCTTTATATGTACAAAAATACATAAAATTACATTTCTCATTATCTCAGTAGAGCTCAGACATCAAAGCCTGTAGTTTTCTTTGCAAGTCCAAGCCTTCACCTGGGAGTTGGCTCAGAAAGCTGTCATCACTTTCTCAGGGTTACAGTTATAGTGCTTGTACAGGTCACATCTAATGTCTCTTTTACTATTTTGCTTATCCCACCTTTTCTATCATTGCCGTACAGATGCAGAAACAGCCACAGCTGCAAATTCTTCTTAGCCCACTGTGCTTTTGTTTTGAATGATTTCACATGCTTGTGTTTGGTTTTGACCACAATTATTTCAGTTTTGTCAGCTGAAACTGTTTCAATAATTCTGTTTCTTTCAACTCTTAAGTACTCACACTTTAACGATTATGAAAAAGCACCACTTGGGGCAAAGATAATCCTTTCCCTTTTCACAGTCAGTAAGCCAAGTTGATTTTGTTCTGTTTTATTTCTGAAATATAAGGCACTTGCCATGATAGTCTTGGCAGGTTAAAAAGCAAAAGGTTCACAGCCATGCGCACGCATGGGTTTTCAGTTAGCCAGCGTCACAAAATAGCATTGTGTAATTTTTTGTGTCTTCCCCCTTTTGGGGAAGGGACTGTGGTACTAGAATGCCCTGACAGCTTCTGAGACATAAGTAGAACCTTACCATCTTTGGCACTTCTATTAATGTGGTTGTTTTCATCCACAAAAATTACTTAACTTCTGCTATCATACATTGAAACATTGCCATGTAGTTAATCTGAACATCTAGAAACACTCATGCTCTTTTGGGTTTCATAAATTAGGTGTCCAACGACATAAGCCTTTGAAAGCGAGCAGTGTGGTAAGCATCCTCAGAAAATGCCTAATACATACTGACAACAGTGAACACCATTTCGATTAAAAACCTGGATGTTGATGAAGACTTGCAGGCAACAACTTCCTGTATGTAGAAAAGTAATGTAAAGTTTCTAATTTGTACATTCACTGGTTGAGCCTAGAAGCAGTTAGCATATTGCAGAAATACCTTTGTGCAATAACCCATGCAGTGAGTCCCCCTAATCCCGAAAAGGTTTCAGCTTTCCTGTTCAGCTTTATTGAATTTTTCACTCTTAATGAAGAAATTGTTGTTCTCACTATTTAAAGTCTTTCATAAAATTAATCATCAGTTACAGTTGGATATGGGAAGGCATGGCATAGAAGGGATTGGTAAGGAGGGGGAAGAAAACTTTGGCTCAGCAGAGGAGGTTGAGAGGCTAATGAAAATCAGAAGTTGGAATTATAGGTTTGCAGGGTGAATCTTAAATTCTTTTGCCTTAAGCCTCAGGTTGCTTGTAACTCCAAACCTTCTATCCATGCAAATATCTCAATTATGTTGGAGTGATAGCCCTTCCATACACACAGATCAATTTTAACATCTCTGTTTAGAAGAATAGTAATATTACCTTGTTACTTGAGATCTGGTTTGACATATAATCAATAGTAAAGGTATTGCTGAACTTGGCTGATGCAGTGATCCATCTTCACTAAATCGACAGTGGGCTCCATTCCGGATTCCATTAAGGAAATTAAATTGGCTTTAACTAGTCCCCATTTGGATAGGGGGAACAAGCAAAGAAGGTGTAACTATTTACAGTACTAGAAATTTAGCTGCAGTTGGCTCTTGGGGTGAGGCTTTCTCTGAAGGGGAATACCTTGATGATGATGAGACTCCGTACACTGAAGTATTCTGGGTGATGTAAAGCTACTTGTTGTTTTTACAGTCTCCAAATGTTTGCCAGCTTTTGCTGTGGTGTTATAAATGCATCCAAGTTTCAGTGCTGGAGATACTTTAGTGCAGATATAAATGTTTTGCTGGACCTTGGGGCTCTGACTCAGAAGAGCTGGCAGTTCACAGTACTGGTTTAAGGTAGTGGCCTGGCTCTTCTATCTGATGCCACAGTTCTTCCAGCAGGGACGGCAGAATGGACAGTGTGTCTTTCTCAGTTGTGACGTTTCAGAAGTTGGCTTATTGACTTACATCACCAATGATTTTCATTTATTTTGATACCCCAGGCTATTCATGGCAAGTTCTAACGTGTCTGGCTCATAAACCATGTAGGATTATGATGCAGCAGCTGAACTAGTCATTGTTTTCAGCATGGGGCAGTAATCTCTTTAGTTGCTACTAAATACAGCTAATAATGGTTGCGAATGAGAGGCTGTGTGCTACCGGTTCCTGCACTCAGGAGTGTGATAATGCTAGTGATACTGTGATGTCTCAGCTCCAGGGATGAGTTGGAACAGGGAGGCGCTTGAACTATGTCTCAGTGCCCAGAAGATCTAGTATGCTCAATAGTTAAAATCAAAAGATTTATAGACTGCCCTTCAGTGGATCATTGAACCAATTTGATTAAGACCCATTGATTTTTGTGGCCAATGGGATGCAATGGAGTCATGAGCAAAGTGTCATGTGTCATGCAGCATAAGTGATTCAGTTCTATGTCACTGCTGAATGGCCTCAGACATCTTGCCACAGTGTGGCCAGGGGGACTATATTTATAACTGTAGTTATAAGATGTAAGTGCTGGACATTCCTGAAGCTGAAAGTAAAGCAGTCATTCTCCTTTGGTAGGTAGTAGAGATAGTACAGTTGCAGTTCAGGGCTGGATATTTCTAAAGGTGTATTAAATTATATTGAACTATTGAATGTGATATGATGGGACAAGAAAGAGGAGAAACAGGTTCATGTAGGGTCATCTTGATAAGAGGAGCTCAACTTCAGATGAGTTTAGGGTGTCTGTGGGTATTTGTGTATGCATACAATGGTGAGAGTGGAAGATGGGGGGATGCCATAGAAGGGGAGTCAAAAACTTGCACCAGAAAAAGGTACGTAGTTGGTTTGTGGAGGGAAGAAGGAGTGCCCTAGCTAATCAGTGCCAGGCAAAAGCAGAGAATATGATAAAAGATTAATGTTATTTTAGGTTTTTTGCAACTTACAAATTAGGTGGCCTGTGATTTTTATATTGTGTCCAATAGAGATGTGTTTGTTGTCCAGGTGTTGCCTTCTAATGTGTTTCTGGTGCAGCAGAGGGGCTAGATGATCACTTCATGGCAGCTGAAGGCATTTCCCAAATGAAAATATAGTAATAGAAGCAGATCCTGAGCAACACATCTTAACACTGTAGCCTGGCCTTCTTGATGTAGCACTGGCACTGACTCAGTCACTCATCCATGGTGCCCCCAGCAGCTTCAGCAGCATGCAGGGGGTAGGTAAATGTGTTTCTGTCTGGTACTCTTTCCAGAAAAGTTAAAAGCAAGGATTGCTTTGTTCCTATCCTTGCTACAATCCCTTTACAAAATCACAACATACACTTTTAACTCTATTTTATTTTCTCCTTAATGTGAGGTGGGACAGTTTTTTTAAATAAAAACAAAATAGAAAGATTTTTTAAAATCCTGCTGTATTTTTTGATGACACCTGGATACCCTGACTCCCATCAGACTGATTTCAGTGAGTTACTCTGGAAATTATCGTTTGATACCTTTATGATGCCTAACAACCATCTTTGAAATTGGAGTGCCTGGGACCATGTCTTTCTCTGCACTGTTAAAAGTGCTGCACAATTGAGAAACCTTTGCTGTCTAGGGGCTATGGAATTTGTTCTGTAGTGAAATGTAAACTGCCAACCTGCATTTTCTGCAACACCGCATCTCTTCTTCCCCTTGCTTTGTGGGTACACTTTAGCTTGTTAAACTGAGAAATTAGATCGAAAGCATAAAAAGGGGTTCTTACACTTGACACAACCAAGAAGCATTCAGACATTTACTTCCAGTAGGTACAAAGTCAGTGTTAGTTTGAAGAGATCCAGAGACTCGCACAGCTGCTTGATTGATCTGTGCTTGCAAAAGCAAACAGAATGCAACCATACATGTGGGAGGCACGTGCAGGGGTGTGTCCAAAACTGGTGACCATTTAAGTCCCATTTTAATTTAATCATTTGGAATAGTTGCACCTTTTCATCGTTAGTGATAGGATCTGCAGCAAAGGTAACTGAAATGAAATTATTAGGCTGAACTTCACTTGGTTTGTATTAACATCCTTTTGTTATGTTGGAATTTACATTCACCAAGCTATTCCCCATGTGGATACTGTTGCTGCTATTTGGTAAACTGCACAATCTTTATGCTAGAGATTGCATGGATTCCAGTGTGGTGTGTGTATGTCTGATAGCTCTTTGTGGTCTTCTAGGATGAAATGGAAATATCTGATGGCCCAGATTGGCCGTATAGAAAGACCTTTTGAAATCACCTTGCTGTATTCAAACTGTGGAGCACAAAAGGTTGGAGTATTGGCAGTGGGCTCCTTGCAACTCAGGAACTGCTTTCATGGTATGTTGCAACACAGTCAGGTTTGGAATAACCAAATGCAATCAGAAAAGAGAACAGCATCCTCACCAAAATTGAAGAATGTAATCTGGGACTTGATCAGATGTGTTTTAAATGAAAGCTGAGTCTCCTTTGGGATTTCTGGCAATGCTTACCTGTCAAGGGTCACACTTGCATGTTTTATGTGTGCATACACATATATACTTGCTCCAAAAGCAAGATTGAAGCTCAGAATTACAGAAGTGATTTAAAAGTGATCATCTCTGCTTTTCAGCTTTGCTTTGCTTCATCTTTGTATGAGAAAACAACAGGGTTTATGTTGCAATCAGCAGTAGGGATGGAAAAATGTCTTTGCCTAGATTGTTTTAACATTAACATTTCTTTATTAAATAAACAAGAACAAAAGATATCGTATGTCACCAAAAGCCTTTTCCATACTGGAGCTCTATCTTTCAAATCTATAAGGAAAAGAAGCATTCATCTGCTCTGCATGGAATCTCTTTGCTACTGCCAGAACTTCCGTCTAAAATGAAAATAATTGGAATGTAAATGTTTCCTCCAAAGGACTGAGCACTCAGCTCAGAAATCCTCAGTCCTGTTGTGTGTGCTGTGCAAATGATCCTCAATAGCTGTGCAGAACCTTGCTAACGTCATTTAAGCTTCTTGGAAGTACAAGAGTCGGCACAGGCAGCCCTGAAGGTTGGAGACATAATCATTTTCACTTCCTGGTTTTCATGTCTTAATGTAATGCTATTGCCTGGTTTGCAGACACTGTAGAAATAGCTTGGAACGTAATGTAAAAAGCTTCAAATGAAAAAAAAAGGTATATTGGTTTCACAGAGCTGTTTCATAATATATCATGAGACTGGGTTTGTTCATATTAGAGTTTTAATTTTATTGCAGTCATTAATCTTTATATTACATTTTTAATCTAATGGGATTTTGACAGTCATGGAGTCCTGAGGGGATGTGTATGGTCTGAAGTGCTATGCTCAACACTCAGCCCCTAAATAGGCTGATGCGTGTAGGCAGGACAATACAGTGCCATGAAGACACACTACTTTCTGACTACTTTTGCATGTTTTCCAGAGCAGTAATAGTCCCAGTGGAACTTCATGCAGAGGTCTGCTAAAGGGAAGCAGGTCCAGAAGATACAAACCTGTAGGTCCATAACAGACTCATGCACATTCACATCCACAGGACAGGCTGGGAGCATTGAGTCATGCTTTTGGGAACTATCAGACTTAAAATTGTGTTCAGCTTCATTGCTGCTTCCTTGTGCAATCAGTCGTTTGCTCCTAATAGCTGACTAGACTGGCTAGGATGCATGATTAAAGCTCTGCATAGTGAGCCCAACTTGCTGGAGAAGCAGCTATCTTCATGGGCTGGCACAGAAATGTGTCAGCAGCACAAGTGTTAGTTAAGCCTGAATATTAATAGGTCATAGCAATGTGTCTGTCTTGACTGAAGCTAAGTGCATATCTCTGCTTCCAGCAGCAGTGTCATGCAGCATACCACAGCTGCCTGGCAGGAGCATAATGATGTGTGTAGAACTGAGGAGCACATCATAATAGGAAACTGCAAAGTCCTTCATAACAATAAAACCCCATCAAAACCAAACCAACCAACACACACAAACACCCCCCAAAAAAGGAATAGTGATTATCTAAAGACAGCACAAACACAGCAGAAGACAGTGCATGAGAAAGGAGCAATACATTTGGGCTCCATGAGAGCTGAGGTGACCTACAGGAATGTCATGGTGCGATAGAAACCTAGGTGGTAAAGAGCAGAAATGAGTATTGTTTATCACCCAAAGAATACTGTCTGAGGTCCTTCATGTGAAGGCTGATACATGTGAAGGTCATACACTTCTGCCAGTGCATCTCTGGGCTTCTTTGTCCTTTTCTTTTAGATAAAAAAAACCAAGATCACTCTGTATATGACAAAGTCTCCACCTTTCCCTGCCTTCCTGAAGGCTGTGTCAGCCACCTACAAATCTGTGAATTCATCAGTGATTGTCCTGCCAAAGAATGGGAAGGAGTGAGGTGTGGTGAGTATGTGGCATGGCACCTTGTGGGAACCTTCCTCCCTTTAGAAGAAATTTAGAATGATATCTCTAGATTAATTCAGTATTTTTCCTCCTTAATTAACTTTGCCTATTTACATTAATTGGATGTCAAGATTCACTTCGAAAAGTCATCCTATGTAGGATAAAACAGATTTGGATTGTTTGGCTTGGATTTTTAAATACTGCAGTAAGGAGCTCAATGACCTGCCTTGCATAGTTGCTGCTACTGCAGAGAAAAGCAAAACCTTATTTACATGTCTGCAGCTGGGTGAAAAATTCCTTCTGGACCCAAGGTCTGAACCTTTCTTCAGTGGAAAGCTGCTGATCATTTTTCTGGTGCCAGCCACCAACATAGTATTAAATCTGTTCCTCCAAGATCCCTGTTCAAAGTTCTTGCACATCGTGATGGAGAAAACCCCTGACTCATTGTATGTGGTGCTAAGAAGCAACATTTAGCTTTGTTGTAAGTACAGTGGCAGAAATCTGCTTGACTGGCCTTCCTTTAAGTGAACACAGAAAATTTTGTGGTGGCTGAAGTTTCATATGCAGCAAGGCCTTTCCAAACATATGGCAGTGATTTACGGTTCTTTACATTGTGGGAGCTGCAGTTTTACACAGTATTGATTGCAGGACGGAACTGCAAAATCTCAAATGTCTTCAGAAGCAAAGTGCTGGCTTTCTGATGGTGACTCTGGAAATAAACAGATGACACCTACTAATATTTTGACATTGAAAACTGCATAGTATAGGTTGGGTAGCTTAGCCACAGTCAGTTTTGATGTTTGCTGCTGTTTGTGTTCTTCCATAATCAAGTTTCTCCTATTTTCCTGCTTTTTCTTATTCACCATTGTAGACAGCCTCCCAGAGGGCTCACATTGCTCTTTTGAAGAAGGTCCATGTGGCTGGACACTGAACGAAACTGCAGCATCTCCTTGGTCTATTCGGGGCTTTACTGAAGTGATTCAAGATGACTCATTTGTAGGGTCTACCTTGCAAGCTACTCCTGGTAGGTTCTTCATAGTTCTCTGTGTGTGTATATACAATAGCCTCAAGCTTAGGGTTTAAAATTGGTTTAAAATTTTTTGGCATCATTGTCAAATGAACTTAGCATCAGTATTATCTATGACAACTTTAAATGTAGCTAAAATTAACTTTTGAACAAAACTATTGGAGACTAGGATTCTCCTTCACCTTAAAAAATATACAATTAATTCTATTTTCTATCTGTGTACCTCTTCCTTCCTTCTTCTTACGAGCAATGCAATTGCAGAATACTTCATCAGCAACACAATAGCTGCTGCATTACAAAATACAACTTGTCCAACAGAACTGCCAGTGGGTTAGGAAAAGCATCACACGTAAGCATATCCCAAGACCAAGTGATTATACAAAGTCTGTGCCATAGAATGCCACAATAAAAAAAAAGTCGGGTAATTCCCAGAACTGTCAGCTTGGTAAATAAGAAGGATGGAGGCCAGTCCCTCACATGGTCAGGTTAAAAGTCAGACTAGTTAGCACAGATGAGACTTACCTCACAGCTCCCTTTCAAAATAAAGATGTCCATATGAGTGTCCTGTTTGTCTCTTGAGAGCTTGCATACACTGCCCCTGGGAGCAAAGACTACAAATAAGCTCTTACAGCCCAGTGTTTGTCTCTGCAAGAGCCATTGATGCTTGTGGTGTAAGAATTAGGGTTGATTAATAGTTCACAGTAGACTGGTGTGAGCCCCTGTATAGGAAGATACTTGTGTGATGCCTGAGGTTTATGCAGTCATGTTCCAGGAAAAGGTTTGGAATGTTGATGTCTGTGCTACTGAAATCTATCAGAGTACTTATTATATCCTCACTAACAGATCTGCTCTCAAGCCATGCTTGTCTTCATACTTACATTGTGCTTCAGCACAATGATGTTAAATTATTTCAAGAGAGTATAAAAAGGGGCAAAGCATCATCTTGTCTTTTCTGATTCCTTTTTCATAGGACACTTCCTCTACCTGCGAGCAGACAGCAATCAGACGAGTGGTATGGCCAAGGCTTACAGTGCCAGCTTGCCAGCCAGTATTGCCACTGAAGACTACCAGGTATATCACTGTGTATTAGCACCTATGTGGAGTTAATCTGTAGGCACTGTTTGCACAATTAGCCCAATCTTCTGTGCCTCTGCACACTCTACAAAACACTGAAAAGCAGAAGAGTTGGCTGTACTGCCTAGCTAGCTACTTGTGGAAAACTGGTAAGGAGACATGAGGTGCATCCCCAGTAAGTGAAAGCAAGAGTCCCAAATCAGCTCCTCAGTATGGAGAACTCCCCAGCCTAACTGTACCAATTATTCCTCTGAAGGGTACCCAGCACCTGAATTGTGTGGTGTGGCCTTGGTTCGTAGAAAAGTGAGTTGGCTGTCTGAGCTGTTGAGCCATTCAGTATATAACTACTGCTGAGACTTCTCTTCAGAAGTTCTGCAATACTTTCTCAGGAGTTAACAGACTTAACAGTTTCCCTGAGAACAGGAGTGTGAAGTTAGTAGGCACTACATTTTCCAGGAACAGATGAAGGT
Organism: Loriculus beryllinus; assembly: GCA_039877255.1. Taxonomy (NCBI): domain Eukaryota; kingdom Metazoa; phylum Chordata; class Aves; order Psittaciformes; family Psittacidae; genus Loriculus; species Loriculus beryllinus. The sequence goes on along the minus strand of JBCJKH010010793.1, from coordinate 1,344 downwards.
TATAAACTTCTGTTCACATTCTTCAGGAATTTCAAAAGGTGGGGGTAACCTGGCATGAGTAAACTCTTATAACCTGCCTTCAGTCCAAATCTTTATAAAGAATAAGTGGAGCTTGGAGATGCTGTAATTAAAAATATTCAATAATATTATATTCATAACACTTAGGGAAATTAAGCTGCAAGTTTGAGCTGGAGTCCAGTCCTGCCAGGGGAAAAGAGAAAGCTTTGATGCTTCCTAGTTAGAACTGGCAAGAGAAATAGAGTGCACGTGCCAAAAATGTAACTTTAGCATTTGTGTTTATTTATAAATCCAGGTCAGGCTGGCTGGGTAGCTCCAACAAAATAAAATGTGTTTGGAGCTAGGTTCACAAGCCCAGGAAGAGGAGAAGCAGTAACTGTTGATTATGGTGTACAGGTTGCAGAAGATCTGGACCCATTCTCTCCTCCACCAGCAAGGATTTCGGCAGCAAGGAACTTTCTATGGTTGCTCTTTGCAGCACTTCCATGAGTGCACTCCCTTTCCTGCTGGTGTTCTCTGTAATATAAAGAGCAGCTGAGCGCTCAACGCAGTGGTGGAAATAGCATTTCCCTCTTGCTCTGTGGCCAAGTGGAAGTGGTTGCTTCAAAGAAAGAGGAAAGAACCCTGCTTCAAGATACAATTTAGGCTGGTGATCAGGTTGCTTACCTGTTATGTGGTTGTTACAGTCCAGACTTGGAGCAAGTATATGGATTGAGGTTTTCTGCCTTTAGAGATAGCCTAATTCCTCATTTCAAGGGCGTTTGAGGCAGGGCACTTCTTCCATGGAGAGTGCTTATATAGGGCCTGGATGCAACACATTGGCCTGGGTGATTACAATGTCAATCTTCTTTTTAAATCTAAAGATTTAAATTGTGGTTCAAACCCATTCGCAGCAATCTTTAAGCTGGTGAGAATACAGAAGAGGAATGCAGTTAGAGTTGGTTTTCTGCAATAACCTCTCTAGTGGAAGCATTTAGTGATAAAGCATTTCTTAAGTTTAAGCCTGTGTTCATCTACTTTACCACTTTCTGTTCCTGAAGGAGATAGCAAGGAAACCAATGCTCTTTCACTGAGATGGTGTCTGAGGCCATGGATATTGTTGTCAGTGGTTGGAGAACAGCTGCCCAACAGGAGTGTCAGTCAGGATCCCCACCAAAAAAATTCTGTGCTGAAACAGTGGTCATCCATGCACAAGCAATGAGGGTCTGAGTGGTGTGTCTGGACCCAGGATCAAAGGTTTGGTGTCTCAAATCCCCATGGAGAGAGAAGTGAGTAACTTTCCCTTAGATGATACCTTTCTTTGCCTTTTCTTCCTCTATTACAGGT
>JBCJKH010010791.1:739-11916 GCA_039877255.1 Loriculus beryllinus | reverse complement strand
TGGGTTAGTGGTGGCCTTGGCAGTGCTGGGGAACGGTTGGGCTTGATGATCTTAAAGGTCTTTTCCAACCTGCTTGAGTCTGTGATTCTGTGGCTGCAGGCAGGGCAGGCAGCGGATGGCAGCACCTGCCTACTTCAGGGTCTGCCATGGGCAGGGTGGAGGAGAAACAAGGCATGAGACTGGACTGGGAGATGGATCTCGCCAGGCATGTTCCCTCCTCGCTCATATTTTATTTCATCCCCCGATGGGTGAAATGTGTCCTTAATTTGTTCTAAAAGAAAAAGCGAGCGAGCCGCATTCTCACACCCAGAACGAAGACAACACGCAAAGCCTTCACAAACCAGGCGCCATACATACTCTGTGCTGCCTTTTTCTAATTAGAGATGTCTTTTCTAGTTAGTTGGGGCTTGTGATGCTGCTGGTGGGGCAAAGACCCATGGGCTGCCTGCTCCTGTCCCATGGCCGGGCACCAGGGCTGCGCCGGGCCTTCCAGCTCAGAGCGCGAGCATGGGCAAAGGAACTCATCCAAGCCCTTCCCAGACAATCTGTCCCCAGAGGCTGCTTCTGGCTCAGCTAGCATTTGAGAAATAAAGGTGCATCTGGTTTTAATCTTACCCCTCGCGGTAGCTGTCACCATGGGTTTGCTGTCAGGGTAAAAGATGCTTTCACGTAGCCCCATGCCAAAGCAGCAGACATGGAAACCTCAGGCTACAGCAAAACTCCCATGTCCTGGGCTACCCCAGGGCTCCACGCCTCGGCCCAGGAAGTAGAGGAAAGGGCCGTCACTCCTTCCCATTGCTCAGGGGTCACCAGCTTGGCTTTCATTGCAGCCAAGCAGTGTGGTGAGAAGGGGTCTGACCACCCCAGGGACCACAGCAGCAGCACCCGCAGTGGGACAGGCACCACAAACCCTCTCAGCTCCAGTTGCCTGCCCCGGAGCATGCTTGAGCCACAGATCTGTGCTGCAGCTTCCTCTCTCCTTCTCCCAAAACACACAAAGAACCACAAGAACCACAAAAATGCCTCTTCTCCACAGCGCAGAGTCTCCCTGTGAAGGGCACGCTGCACTGCCCGGGACCAGCACTCTGCTCACCCACAGCTCGAGTGCCTGGAGAGCCGCCAGCTCAGAAAAGCAGCTGTCACATAAAAGCAAACACTGAAACCCATTACATTTACAGCAGTTTATCTTTAATGCCAGCTCAGGTTTTGACGCTGCTCCATTCTGACTCAGTTAAATGCTTTTTCCCCCCTTGCAGCCCGTCCCTCCTGCATGTTCACGCCTGCCAGGACACTCCTCATACTCATCCTCCTCTAATTTTGCAGCGCTGTGACATCATGCCTGGACTCGTGCAAAGCGTTCAACACTGTCCCACGACACCCTTGTCTAAACTGGAGAGACATAAATTTGATGGATGGTTCACCCAATGGATAAGGAATTGGCTGGATGGCAGCACACCAGCTCACCAGGGCCATCTGTGAGTTGGTGCCGGTCAGCAGTGCAGGAAGGGAGGTTGGTGAGCAGGAGGCTGCACACACTTCTGAGCATCTGGCTGGGTGTTCTCAGGGACCTTGCAGTCTGTTCCATTGCTCCACTCTTCCATGCTCTCCATGGCAGCCTTGAACTCCCTCAGAAGATTGTTGGCGTGTCTCCCCCAGCCCTTTCAAGATGAATTTTTTCACTCTCACTCGAAGAAGCAAGCAGGCTGTTTGCAGAACATACCAGCACCGCGCTGCCATGGTTCTTCTGATCTGCTGCTAAGTGAAAATGAAAACAAACTTTTGAATATTCATTGGTTAGCTTGGCTTGTAAAATGTGTGTCTGTTCAAAAATATCTTTGCAGCTATTCTGTGTGCTGCCTTCTGACATTGCAACATTCTGCAGGCTTCAAAACAGTGCTGCGAGCTAAATAAACCTAATGCTTTTAGCTCTTCCTCAATTAGCACGATCCTTTTGCCATGTTTTCCATGACCTCTGGGGGTCTTTGTTGCTTCAGGGTTTCATCTGGCTGATGCACCTCTTTCTAAAAGCCTGGAGGCCTTTCAGAGTCTTGGTTCATTCCTGGCCTTGCTGGACTGGAGCCTTCTCCGTCGTGTTTCTGGAGTCAGGCAGTAGCCGGGCTCCCTGTGTTCGGTGGTGGTTTCTGGAGTGTGTTTTTATGTGGCTGTGAAGGAAAGGACGTCGTGTAGCAGCAGAGCTGCTCCTGTCTGCATCTGAGATTGTGCTCAGCCAGTGGGGATGTGTAGAGTCAGGGAGGTCCTGAGCTTTCAGGAGCATATCAAGGGGTCTGTTCTGCACCACGGTGCTGTGGCCCTGGCTGCCCCATGGGTGCACCAGTGATGCCGTACCTTCATCCTCATCTCCCAGTGGTGCTGTCATCGCCTCTTCACCCCACATCTCTACAGACTGACAGGTCTTTGAACAAGCTCCCAAGTTACCACAGAGTCATGTTGGCCACAGCTTATATTCCTCCTTCTTCTGTGGGAAGTAACTGTTTCTTTTACCTCTTCTGCCAGAGGGCAGGATCTTGCTGCTTTCTTCCCTGCTCATGTTGCTGTGTGTACCGCAAATGGTCAGTGTACTTTCTCTAAGGATCTGTAATAGCTTTATGTATTTAAGTTATGTTCAGCAGTTTTCCCCACCGGAATTTTATGCTGAAGTTTGATCTCTCTGCTGGAGGCTGAGAGGAGGCTGTGTCTGGGACATGGCAGCAGTTCCTGCAGGCAGGCACAAATGATGCCCCTTGGCAAGGACTTGTCCCTGGCCCTGACATGGGGCAATGTCAGCCTTTCACTGGGCAGCACAGGGACAGGCTGCATTCCCTCATTTGCCCGGCATGTCTCGATACAGAGGTTTCCATGGTGCCTAAACCCCATGTTTTGCTTCGGTTTGGTGCCTCTGAAGGGTCATGTTCCTCGATACTGTCAGTTCTGTTTGAGCTTGTTTATAACACCAGATGAGCTTGAAGATAAGGCAAAGCAGAAGTGGATTTCAGCAAGACATAGGTCAGGAATTTGAGTATAAACAAAGTGTAAATGCAGCCTCCATCCAAGTTTTTGAGAGCTAAACATTGTTGGAGTGTTTAGTGTCTGATGTTACATGGAGTCCTGGCTGCCAGGCAGGCTCGGGGTGCTGCTCTGTTTTACAGAGGTTGTCCAGAGACTGAAGCTGCAGAGGGCACTGAGCTGAGCCCCTGCGCTGCCCGTTGTGTGCCCTGGTATCCACAGTTTCCTGTTTCCACCCCTTCATACCCCAAGCTGCTCATGCCACCATCAAAGTGCGGCAGTGGCTGGAGAAAGGAATGTTGCCTTCGTTTATACCATGGGCTACAGCACTTGTGTGCCTCTTCCATCTCTGCTGCTTGCTTGGCTCCGAAGCACGTGTGCGTTGCCTGTGAGGTGCAGTGAGGTGCAGTCTGGTGCGTGTTCTCATCTGTCCAAATGCACTGTGTATGATCTCTAATTACTGCTGTGGGTGACAGACCTGGCAGCGATATGTTCGGCCTGGGCATGCCCGTGGGAGTGTGGTGATCCGTGCTTCCTAATCCTGGGCTCCTGGCACCTTGGTCCTGCTGGATGCTGGCTCCATGTGGCACAGGCACAAGAGGTGATGGCAAATCAGAGGGTTTCCTGTCCTCCTGTAGTGTGGTTTGCCACTGGCTGAATGGCACTGATGCATGGCTGGAGCGTCTCTGTCCCTTGACAGGAGCATGCGGGTCGCCCAGGGCAGGACCAGTGCAGCAGCAGCTTTTGAGCACTTGGCTGAAAGCTGGAGAACCTGCCTGGTGGTGACTCACTTGCCAGCCTCATCCCTTTACCTTGGAAAAGGTCAGCCTTAAGCTTTGTTTTGGTTACGGAAGCAGCTTTAGTGTTCCCAGTCACTCCTCTCCTCACTCCCATTTCTTTCAGCAGTGGTGTGCCTGCAGCTGAGTGGCTTTGAAAGTAACACTGCAAATGAGTGCTAGGCTGGACCACATGTTCTGCGAGCTTCATGGGCTCTGTGTGGGGAACTGGTAGGAGGTTGCCAGGGTTTTGAGGTGCATAGGGCTGCATAAAGAGTGAGTTAGGTTCTTGACCTAGAGCATCTCTCCACAGGCCTGGAGCATTGGGAGGAGGTAGAAGACCATACAGCAGGCCAAGGGCACCTCTACATTTCCCCAGTGTTTCTGTTTCATCTCCATTAGAACAACACAGCAGCAGACACTAGAGGAGCACAAGGCAGGATGCTTGGTCACACAAGAGCCCACTCTGCAAGCCGTGCTGTCCCCATGGCTGTGCAGAGTAGCTGTGGGATAGGAGTTGACCAGTTGAAACTAGATCTTCTGCAGTGGTGAAAGAAGGTGCCCCATCACCTCAGGGCTGCTCTCCCATCAGCTGGCAGGGCCACTTGCAAGCCCTGAGGCACTGCAGTTGTTTTGAACAGTTGGGAAAATCCCGGTGCTGGGAAGACCTGGGTTTTCTGGATGACCTATCCTGGGACAGCTCCGTTTGTTTGGTTGCAGGTTTGAGGGATGAAACATACTGACAGACCCCTAGCCTAGGGTGTTTCAACCTAGTTAAAAATTGGTGCTACGTGTCTTTATTTTCAGTCACTTAAAGATCAGTGCTGGATGTCTTCTTGTGCAGGCAGTACAGCCGGCTCCACTGGGAAACGTGTGTTCTGCTGCAGCAGTGTCACTGCCGCAGAGAGGAGCAAGTGCTGTGCCTTGCTGCTGGCATTGGGAGCAGCAGCTCTACCAAACACATAGCCAGTCTCTGCTCTTGGTCTCCTTCTGGCAGGGGCTGTCAAGAGCAGCACACCAAAATTTGGGATGTGTGGGCTGGGAGAAGAGTTCTTTTCCTTCTAAGTATTGTGGCTTGGGAGGGCAAGTGTTCCCCTGAGGAGCAGGAAGGTCGTGGGAAAAGCTAACACGGTGCTGAAAGGGCTGTGCCTGTTTGGGAGGGACAGGGGTCCTCACCACCCTTTATCTGGGTACCTGCGCCCCAGTCCCTGCTGCTGTCTGCCCCACTGAGACCAGTTAATTCCCCCAGGCCTCTCACTGAGTACTGGGCTGGGTTCCACCATCCCCAGTACCTTCTGAGGAGCATCTGTGTCCCCATCTCTGTGTGCCCAGGCAGTGGTGGTCTCACCATGCGGGGAGTGGTCTTCTGTACAGGAAGACATGCGGGGCACATGGCCAGTGGGTGACACGTGCGTCTGTTTCAGGGCATCGTGGGGAACCTGTCCAGTGGCAAGTCAGCCCTCGTGCACCGCTACCTGACCGGCACCTACGTGCAGGAGGAGTCTCCAGAAGGTAGGTCTGGTTCTCAGGGTGCCTGGGGAGTGGTCTGGGCCCTCTGCTTTAAAAGTGACCCCAAGTCTCTGCACCTTATTTGCCACCACCACAGGCAGCCTTGCCTGACCTTCATTAGTGTTTCCCCTGCTTGCCCCCACCTCTCGCTTGACTGCTGCTTTGCTCTCTTCCCAAGGTGGCCGATTTAAGAAGGAGATCGTAGTGGATGGTCAGAGTTACTTGCTGCTGATTCGAGATGAAGGGGGCCCCCCTGAACTCCAGGTAGGAGAGCTGTACCTCCTGCAGTCCTTTTCCCTCGTCGGGGGGGACATACCCGGCTGCCCCTTGGAACCTGTTTGAGAGAGAACATGAGGACTGTGAGGCCTGAGGAGGGGTTACCCCTGTAATGACTGCTTATCCTAGGGCCTCCCTGTGATGTCGCAGGGCCTGGGGCCTGTGCTGGGGCTCCAGGACGCTTGTCTGGGCTGTAACAGCTGGTGTGTTTCCCTCAGTTTGCTGCCTGGGTCGACGCTGTGGTGTTTGTCTTCAGCCTGGAGGATGAGATCAGCTTCCAGACAGTCTACAACTACTACCTGCGGCTCTGCAGCTACCGAAACACAGCAGAGGTGCCGATGGTGCTGGTGGGCACACAGGGTGAGAGCGGGGCCTTCGGGCTCTCTTCCTCCGTCCATCCTCCCCACCCTGTTCAGGAGCACTGGTGATGTGTCCTTATGGGCAGGAGAGCACAGGGCATCTAGCCCTGCAAGTGACCAGGGGATCCCAGTCTCTACAGTTACATGTGGGACTGGGTGGTGCTGTGGTCCATAGTCTAGGGTCCTGGAGGAGCTGAGCAATTCCTTCTCAGGCCATCTCACTTCTCTGCAGAGAACTTCCTTCTTCACAGAGACACTTTCCTCTTTGAAAGAAAGGGCCTGGGTGTGGAAGAGTTTTCTGCTGGTGCATTGCCCTTCATCCTCAGGGGTGAACTGTAGCAGGCAAGCTTTTAGGGGCAGGGCAACTTGCTTTCAGCACCCTGAGAGGAGTCCAGAGCTGTGGAGCACTGTCTCCCCTGAGGTCACATGTGGATATGGGGAAGAGCAGCACCAACCCAGAGCTTCTCTGTGACTCCTCTTCCCTGCAGAGCTCTGCCTGGAGCGAGCAGGGGCAGAGGCAGAGGCCATAAGGGAACTGTCATGAAACCACAGCTGAGGCTGCCAGGGGGTGAGGGCAGCAGAGGAGGCAGGAGACACAGGGCCTGGAGACCCTCTGGGCACCCCAGGCATGCCTGGACAAGGAGGTGCCAATGGAGAGAGGCTGCTGTGAGAGAGGGCAGCCCTTGAGTGGGATTCCTGCCTGGCACAGAAAGCCTTGAAGGCAGCCTCACTTCCAAAAGCCTTGTTGTGGGTGCCCAGGAGGCAGGGAGGGCAGCAAGGGCATTGCTTCATGTGATGAGCTCTGCTCTTCTGAAATGAGCGTCCTTGCTGCCTGTGGGTGGTTAAAGTGCAGGAAGGAGGGAAAGTGCAGGAAGGAGGGAGCCTGGGGCTGCAGAGATTGGCTGGATCTAAGGGTGACAGCAGAGAGAGGGAGCATGGACTGAGAATGTGAGTAAAAGATGTCTTGTGAGGGCCCAGTTCCTGACCAGTGTGGCCTCTTCCTGGGAAAGGAGAAACTGAGCCTGGGAATGGAGACAGACAGTGGGAGGAGAGTCACAGGGGTGCCTGCTTTGGGCCCCAGAGTAAGAGTAGAACAAAGTTGTTAAACTCAAGGTTTTTATAGATTGTGGAGTTAGTTTTAGGACTGCACAGTCTTCATTCAGGACTGAGCTGGGGTTGCTGGCATGTACTGTGGAGGCTCAGGAGAGGGGAAATGTGGCAGAGGGGTTGGTGATCATTGTCTCAGATTTAGAGCCAGCTGAGGTCACAGCCTTGGTACTGTCAAACTGAGCAACCCGCTGGAGAGTTTGAGGAGGACTTCTTTACAGTGAGAGTCCCAGTACTCCTTTGGCTCCTTCTGAGAAAGTTAATTTGCAGCCCCTGCTTGTCCCTGGCGAGTCTTCAAGGGATCGCATTCCTCTTGGGAAGATAGTTTTTCCGAAGCATGCAAGCACTTAGCAGCCATCTGGGATACAAATTAAGCCTATTTTTAAGTGTTGTCCACCAAGGCCTCATCTGTGAGTTCAGCCTGGCAGACCCATCTCTCCCAGTTAACTGAGGATGTTTTTTCCCTCTTGATTCTTTAATATGTAGGGCAAGGCCATGAGACCTAAAACAACTGAAACTGGCAAAGCCGATTTACCCTGCAGCTGAGCTGCCTTGCCTTGGCAGCCACACCTCCCCCTGGTTTTGCCCTTTGTCTTCAGTGACAGTGGTGGCTGCATGATTAAGAGAGTTGAATCGGGTTCATTTAAACACTGGCTCATTTAAAAAGGTTCATTTAACAATTCCATTTTTCTGCAAACATGGCATTACCTAAGGCATTAATCAGAGAGTGGGTATCTCTGTGTGTGAAGGGAGGGAAGGAGACCAGGAGTGTGTCTTGAACCTGTGGATGGATGGGACGCTGGTGCTTGCTCTTTAGCTTCCTCTCCCTTCGTTTTCCAGATGCCATCAGTGCCACAAACCCCCGTGTCATTGACGATTCTCGGGCACGGAAGCTTTCCAATGATTTGAAGCGCTGCACGTACTACGAGACCTGTGCCACCTATGGACTGAACGTGGAGAGAGTCTTCCAGGATGGTAACTGCGACCTGAAGGGTGTCCAGGCGAGACGGGGCAGCAGTGCTGTCCTCCAGAAGGGGCTTTACACCACCTAGATCACCAGCTCTCAGTTAGAACAGCTGTGAGGCCAGGGGAGTTAGGCACACAGTTGTATGCAGTGCTGTTGCTTCACAACGCAGACATGCTCCAAGGAGTGGGGTATACTCTGTGTGTGGAAGGATTCCTCTGTGTGTAGCATGTAGGTGAACTGCACGTGGATGTGCCTGGGGACCGCAGCGCAGGGCCCATCACTACCTTTCTTTCAAGGGCTGCCCTCTGGGTAGCCACTTGATCCGGAGAGCAGGAAGGCTGCAGGGGATGGTTGCACTCCCACAGTGGGCCTGTGCAGCACAGCTGTGTGTATGAGCCTGCAGAGGAATTGTTAGGCTTCAGAGAGGGGTTTAATTGCCTTTCATGGAGGAGAGGAGGAAGCACAGAACTGTTGGGTGTTTGAGGTAGGGGAGCAGCAACTGAATGACCAGATGGGCAGCTGTTCTCATGGGAACAGCATGTGGGAGAGCATTTCTGCTTAGGCGTGGAGAGCAGTCTGCATAACACTGATGCTGTAGGTTAGAAAGGGAACCTACACCATGTCCTAGGAGTTCGTAGTTGCTTACATAAACCAGGTTCCTGCCCTGTAATGGGACTGCATATTTACCTATGACCTTTCTCTTCCTTGTCTTAGGGAGTGCAGCAGGGAAACTGTTTGGTGCATGAGGGAGGGTGTGTGCAGAGCTGGGTGGCTGGCAGGCAGGACAGAGTTGCTTTGGGAAAGGAGGAGAGCTTTACTAGTAGTGTTTTTAGGTGGAATAGGCACATGGAAGAAGGTTTGGAAATCACAGTGCAGTAGGACTGCCTGAAGGCAAAAGTCAAGCTTTGTTCATTGCAGCACAGCAAGATAGGCTGAGGGCAAGACACAGGACTGAGCCTGCCATTGGCTTTAAGTGCTGCCTCCTTCCTCTGAGCTGGAGCTGGTGATTCTCCTTCCCCTGCGTAAGTCTGTGACCTGCCAGTGATCGCCTGTAGCAGGGTGAGGATCATAGTTGCAGCACAGCTTCTCTTAGCAGAAGCATGCATAAATGTTCTCTTCTCCTGCTGCTTGTCCATCTCTGCAACTGTCGGAGAAGTCAGCCCAGAAAACGACCTTTCAAACTGTTCCACCTTTCAGGCCAGGAGCCCTTCAGCGTCAAGCAGCTTCTGTGTTGGTTTGGTATTCCTGGGGCGACTCTGTTAAGCAGGTTCCTTCTGAGTCACCCTTTCTTCCTCCTCTTCATGAGTAGTGCATGAGTAGTGGAGAACTGGTGGCAAGGAACAACTGGGAATAGTGAAAGCTGCCGCAGACCTGAAAGGGGAGGATCTGTTAAACTAGCTTAGAGATTTGCAGACCAAGCCTGAAGAGAGAAGCAGCAGGTGGGCTGTGTTCAGAGCTGTCCCTGGCTTCTGGAAAGCATTTGGCACTGTGTGCCACTAAATTTATTCAGCTTATTCCTTCATGTTGGTTCTGTGTGTCCCTTCTCTGAAGGACAATACAGTGAAGGACAGCAGCTGGTGGGTTTGGGGAGGGGCTGGGGAAAGCACTGCAGGATTGTCAAGACAGAATGGATCGTGCTCTGGGGTGGTTTTTTTCTCTTTGTTGACCCTGGGAGCAGAGATAACGCACTTGAAGTAGTGCAGTGTGTGAGATGTAGGCCCTCATGTGAGACTGGAGCGCAGCTTGTAGTGCCAGCACTGCTTAGCAAGCTTGTTGGGAGAGCTTGAGCTGCTGCTTGGAGGCTCAAGAGCGAGCAAAGTGCTGTGCTTCCTCTTTTGTCTGGGCTTACTCACAGGCTGTGTGTGTGGTCAGGAAGGAGACAAGGGAGCAGGTTTGTCCGTGTGAGGAGCACTGAGGTTGAAGAAGTCCAGAAGACCGCAGGGAATGGGTTGGTTCCTTTGAATACATTCAAACAAAATTGAGAACATTCAGACAAAACTGATGTCAGTCTGGGCAAAAGCTGATGCTCTATGGAACAGGGAGCATGGGCTGCCCTGCTGGGAGGGCTGGCACTGACCCTGGGCCTGAAAGCAGGGTGCAAGTCCACATGGATTCTTGCCTTCATACAGGGCAGCAAGAGGAACATTGAGGAATGTTCTTGAACTCGGGTCTGAATACTTGAAAAGGGCACAGAGAAACTGAGAAGATTAAAAAAATAGCTATAAAAGTTAATCAAGACTGGAGAAAATACCTGATAGTGTAGCATAAGAGAGCTTATCCGTTCAGTAAATCATAAAGAAGATTGAGAGGTGACTTGATTACAGTGTAAGAATAACTACATACCTACATGGAGAGAAAATCTCAGGTACTGAGACTGCAGGCTCACAGAGAGTTCATGCTGGAAGCCAAACCCAGTCGAATTCAAGTGTTAAAGAATCTTTACTTTTTCTCTTAGTAGCCCTATTTTCATCAGCTGTTGGAAAGCATCTGTAGCGAAGTGCTGTATGTTGTATCTTGTACTTTCTCCAAATCCAGACCATGTCCCTTACTGGAGAAGACTCTCACCCAGATGAATGATGCAGTATAGGTTGGGTTAAGTTCAATGCCTGGCAGCATACAGAGGTCAGCTTTTGTTTCAGCTGGAGAGATCCTTCTGGCCTTCGAGTCTGTGCATGTGGGAGATATCTGTATTACTGCAGTTCCCTGTGCCATGCCATATTTCCTGCAGTGGGCTGCCTCTGTGTGTCATGATGGTACCCATGCCCTGGCTGAACGTGTTGCCTGGAGCAGTGGAGAAAGCAGTGTGATAACTGGGAGCAGAGGGACTCGCCATCTCATAGGAGATCTAAAGTAAATCTCAGGTACTCAGTGCTCTTACCTGCCTGCTCAACTGCAGGACCACACAGAGGCTCCTGAGGGAAGCTGTGGCAGAGAAGGAACCGGGCAGGAAGAGCTGAGGAGAGCTGGGCCCAGCAGGATGGCCCCAGACATCACCAGTGTCTGAGAGCTATTCAGGGACGTCCAGGATCCAGTTTTGGATGAGGCTGAATTGACAGGATGAGGCATTTTTGGAGTGTGTAAGAGGCTTTTCCCAGTGAGCACTGGTGGGAGAGTGTAGGCACATACTTTGCACAGAATGTATGTAGGAGGGGCTTTATCGTGGGTGACTGTGTATCATGA
>JBCJKH010010789.1:0-12620 GCA_039877255.1 Loriculus beryllinus | reverse complement strand
AATTACGTTATCCTCAAAGGTAGGAGAAAATTCCACAGGTTTTAAAAAAGCGATTACCCACAAGAGAAAGAATCTAATTTCTATTTATTGAGGAGTTTCGTGAACTGCCAAAGTAACAATCTGTTCCAGCAGTTCAAAATCATAAGATCAATTTCCACCTAATTATAAAATATCATCTACTGTCTTCGACCCTAACCTTTTCTTTTGGGATCACAAGAAAAAAACTGAAGTATTGATGTGTTGAATGTAAATGTCACAGTCTTCTTTTCCATATAATCAAATCAAAGCATTTAAATAAAGTATTTGTTATCTATCTTTGATATCTGATCATTTGAGTTGAGAATTATTGCTTTAACATAATTTTCAACCACCACAAATACAAACCCTATATTACTGCTTTCAGATACCCAATAAAATCTTCATATAACACTGAATTTGAAATTATGAAAAATATGTTTAAGAGAATATATCTGAATATATTTGCAATAAAAATTCCATTGGAAGTTTTACCAAGCAGTGTATCACTTATTTTACAGGAAACCAGTGAGCGATATTAACTACATAAAAATAAATGGCTGCTATGTAAATGCAAAGATAAATGCTGTTCAAGAATGGGTCTAGTAGTAGGTGTATTCATGCATCCCTACACCGCCACTACACAACATCCATACAGGATATAATTATTTCCCACCTCCTACAAATAGTCTTGCTCCAAACAGACTTAACAGTAGGCAAAGAAATCCTGGATAGGTCTCCAGCATGGCAGAAAGCTGTGCCAGGTCTCAGCTTTCTCCATGAATGAAGCAGAAATCCTAACGCTCACAAGCTGATATGGTTCTTGAAAAGCCATCTGGCTGCTGTCATTCAATCCCCTTTCCTTCCTCAGCCAGGAAGAGTATCTGCAGGGTCAGCCTCAGTAGGCAAGCCAAAAGGGCTGCACTGCCTGCCATTTCTGCCTATATTCAACACTGCCCTTTAACTGTTTGTCTTCAGGTCTCAAACTCAGGATCACCTACATTGGTAAAGAAGAATAAGGCCTGATCCCATGACAATCCTTACTGGAAGCTTTCCTAACTACCTTTTACACTTCTATCCAAGATTATAAAATAAATTCTTAATACTCTTGGTCCCTAAATGTATGAATTTACAGTTTACGATGAAGTAATTACATCCCACACATTAACTGTGTTTTAAAGGATACTCTGCTCCTTTGTATTTAAAGCAACTCCCATCTTTGTACTACCAGATTTCATTAGCAGTTTTATGAGTAGACTATAGAAATTACGTAAAGAGATCAGTCCCAAGTTCAGTCTTTAAATAGCACTGATACCTTTGCATTCCAAGTTAGATGTGCAGCATACCCACTCATATTTCACAATTAAGAAGCTGTGTTCCTCTTACCGGTCCCTTCTGTATGCCCTAATTTCTTCAGTTTCAATGATTTCCTATTAACAAATGCTGGTTCCAGATTAATATATTGAATATTCTTGTAATTTTTCCTACAAATTATTTTAGCATGAACTACATTGACAAATCCACATTTCAACTTTTTCACTACTCAATCACAACATGTGTTTCATTATTTGTTTCCTCAAGTTATGGTTTAGAACTTTACACACTGCTGAAAGCAAGCCATGAAGTTTTGAGCTGCCTCAATCACTTTCTTCCTATTCTGAAATAAAGGTGCTACACGTAATAAACTAAACTTAGCATCTTCCCTTATCAGGGAGATGAATACTATCTACCCGCTCCTCACATTCAGGACATAGTATTGCATTTGTTCATTAGTTTAATCAAGTGTTTGCACGTTCTAAACTGCTACATTTACATGCATCCATTTTAAATAAATATTTATTTTAAATGCATTAAGGTTTTCATTAAAACTTTAGGGGACTCCCTAAATCTCAGCTTAATTGCACATACAGACCATTATGAACCACTTCAGTACAGCCAACCATTTATTGAAATGAATCCAATAAATTCTATTAAGCTTGCTTTCACGAATCATCAGATGAGACCACAAAGGTATTTAAAATTGAAGTTGGCTCTTCATTTAACTGTGATGTTCTTTCTTTTGCAATAAAGATATTTAATTTTCTCTGAATTTTAGACACTAGGTTTCTAATTATTCTATTTTTTGTTTGTAAATTGCACAAAGTCCTCCAAGAGCACTTGACAAATTATTAAATTCAATCTGAAAGTAAAACTGATAAATAAGTTTTCAGTATGTATGAAACAACCATCCATGTTAAGCCAATTTGTTCCTAGGATTCTTTTTGTAAATGCAAAACTTCCTTGGACAACTCTCATTTCTATGGTACACAATGATATTTACAAACACAGAGGGCATAAAATGGATTTTAACCTAAAACTGGGGAAGAAAAGGATTCCTTGGGCTTGTGTTTTTATGTACACATATCATATTAATTGACATATAATGCACAAGACATCTCCCAGACTGTAAAACTGCAGTTTCTTCTGACTGAATTGATAGCTGGCCAGGAGAAAACCTGAAAAGTAAGATCTAGACAAAGAGAGCATTATCACAGGGCAGAACAGTTAAGACACCTGCTTCTATTTTTTTTTTCCCTTCCAAAAGCAGGTTTGTCCAAAGCAAGTGCTGTATCACACATCCTCTTCTCTGAAAATATGCACTTGTACGCTTTCTGTTCAAGAACATCCAGCTGCAACAGCACCAAATCCCAGATTTCAGACATCACAGCGTTTGGCACAAGCTCTTTCCAGTTCTCCATTTCAACTGCTGCTGCCTGTGCGCACTTGTCAGTCCTCCTCCACTGGTTTCAATAAACCACCACCACACAAGCACAGCTTTGCTAAATCCAAGCATTGAGGAAAAAGGTTTGCCTTTTCAGGATAATCTAAGTCAAGTATAGACACACAACGACATAGCAGTACTGGCCATATTCAAGATGCTGTTAGAATAAACACCATAGCAATGAGCCAGGCAAAATATAGCAGTAGTCATAACACCCCTTTTATACTTCCATTGTTTACTTTTCTCCTTACATAAAGGCTCATTTTTCCCTAGAGAAATGTTATTAAATTCAAGCTGCCTCAATTTCTAATAGACTTATTTCAAAGTTAATTAGTTCAATTTCAGAATCTGGTCTTCTGCTCCATCCCTATCTGCTAGGAGCAGAGCTGCAGGGAGAAACAACTAACTATATGCATTCCAGAATTTTTATTGATGTTATAACTTTGAGCTAGATCCAGTTCCTAGGGCTGAATGCCTGTCTGTGGCTGGTGTCCATTATGCACAACCTTGGAATTCATCTGGTGTAGTTTCATCTAAAAGGAATGCAGTTTCTGTGTTTTCCAACTACTTCATGATGCCATCAAAAAACAGCACACGTGGAGGACCAGATTTACTCTGAAGGTACCTTTTGTAAAACAGCTCTAACCTATTTAACATATGGCAGGATATTTATTTCCTGTGCAGTGTATTGAGTCAAGCTCCTTAAAAGAAATCAAAGGACATCTACATCTAGACAACCTGTGGTATGAATTTTAAAAAGCATGCAACGTATTCATAGTATTTATTGATATTTTCATCATGACCACTTAACCGTGTTAAAAATGCGGAACTGTTTACAACCCTCACAGTCATCCTGAATTTTTAAACCATTACAGAAATTAATGGTTTGGAAAGCTCCTCTGCTCACTTACAGCCTGAGACAATCCAAGACAGTGATCCTGATATCAAAGAGAATTCAACAGAATCATAGAATGGTTTGGGTTGGAAAGGACCTTAAACATCATTTAGTCCTAACACCCCCTTGCCATAGGCAGGGATGGAATTTGCTGGCAATAAACACATGCTTAGCAAAACGTAACATTTTTCTATAAACTATCCTTTTCAACTTCTTTAACAAGTCAAATAGTGGAAGAGCCACCACTTTTCTCTCAGCCAAATCCACATTTTTTTGTTATCAGTGCCTAGACAAAGAGAGAAAATAGTTAACTTGCTCTGGGTTTTTTCTTGAGTTACATCCACAGCCTGTACCAGCAGCATCAACACACTCTGCTCTAGAATATGCAGACAGATTAGGCAGTAATGTGACAGTGAAATATGATATAGCACTCAAAGGGAATCACTCCTCGAGATAAACTTCAGCCTTCATTATGTTCCCTGAATATTTTAAATTCATCTGTTTTTTTTTCCTGTATGTATTTCTGAGACCAAATATTTCAAAAATGTTTAACATTACTGAACATTATTAGCATTATTAAAAATACTCTTTTAACAAAAAGTCTATATACAAGTATACTTTTATACTATACTTATAGCATACTATAAACAAGTATACTTTTTTAAATGTACTTTTTGTTAAAAATAAATTTCTTATATTGCTTCCATGTCTAGAAGTTTTTACTATGGCTTTAGTGTGTATTTGTACAAATAGAAGTTAACTACAAATATCTACAAGAGCCTCCTTCCACAAAATGTATCTAACAATGAGGGGACCCTAATTTTTACTCAAAACAATTATTCTGTCTCAAAGAACAGTGTTCTCTTTTCTCAGAATAGTTTGTTTCCAGAGCTGCTCCTTCCCCAACATCCACAAGATGTCACCATTGCAAAGGAAAAACTCCACTTGCTGGAAAATGAAATATCTTTATGTTCTGAACCATGGATTTTACTTACCGTACATCTCAATGCAGTCCAACGATTTTATTTTTGTTTAATATAGGGAATAAATATACTCAGAAAAACCCAAACCCTAAAATTCTCCTCAAAAACAGAGAAATGAAAACCCTACTTTAGCCACTTGGTTTGAATTCCCAAACACACAAAAAAACTTGGCAGACATCAAGAGTAGTAAGATAAGTAAAACCATTTTTGGTTTCCAGCAGTGCAAATAACCTCCATAGAAGACACTGTTAGCTTAGAAACGTGAGAGTATATAGATGCAAATAGATAAATAGATAACTAGAACAGAGAAGCAAGCAAACTCCCAGAGAGCTTCAGGAAAGTTTAGTACTATTTAGTATTTAATAAGAAAAAACATTCATGTATCCAAGCCAGCTCAGCTATCACAAAGTTAAAAAAAATTAAAATCTATGTAAGGTTCAGTGAAAAATCCAAGCAAAAACAAAGCATCTAATCCTACTCACTGCAGGAAAGAACAGGAAGCTATTATGCACAGAAATGATGAAAGGAAGGCAGACTTTAAATTTTATTTCATGCTCAAAATTTCAAATGTTAACTGAAGGTTCAGCCTAAACAGCATTTCCAAAGATTTGTGATTTTATACACAGGGATCTGAAATTGCAAGGACCCAATGCACAAATAAAAGGGTGATTTCCTTACTGCAAGTTCTAGTTCACAGCTTCCTTACGGTGATTTCAGGATCTCTTTTTGTGCACTACAACCATGGAAGGGTCTAAAGGACTCAGCAACAAGTCTGCACTGTTTCCATTCAATGACCATATTGCTAACCCAGTTCCTTTCTGCGGGTGCACTGACTGCCTTTTAATGAATAACTTCATTAACAGAGAAGAGGAATGTCTCAGGGTGTCACTGGTCTAATAGGTGTGACAGCTAATAGGAGTAAACAAGTCATTTCCTTTGACATGCAAAAAGAAACAGCAATTAAACAAAAGTAGAGGCAGGAAGTAATGTGAAGAGGGCACATCAGCTAAGTAATCTGGAAGTACTTATACATTTCTTGTAAGAGAATAATGGCAATTTCAATGCACAGCAAGCTAATCAAATTGAGACTTCCAATAGGACTGGTAAAGGATAAAGAGAAAAAATTGACAAACATGTAGCATAGTTATTGAATTACACATTTAGGACCTTAAATAATTGATCTTTAATAAGAAACAATTATTTATGGTCCTGAGAGTAAAACTACAGCATATGCTTACAGTACACCTGTTACTACTCCACAGTATGCGTCCACACAGACTTTCTTGCACCGTCTCAACAAAACAGCTTACTTTCATTTCCCATTGAGAGGCTTTACAATAATGCACAATGAGAAGCCAGGCAGTGAATACTTACTTCAGGAAGCACTAAAAATATGATGTGATGATGCGGCATTCAGGAAGGGAGGGGGGAAGAAAATCAAATCTATCTAGGCATTAAAGAAATTAATAGAATAGGAAATTAGGCTATGGAGGAACTTGGCCTTCAGAAGTGCCCACAACTCTTGAGTAATTACTGCTATTAATTTTTTAAACTAATGAGGTAAAAAGAAGAATGCCCACCACAAGGAAGTTTAGGTCAGATATTTTCACATTATCTTCAGACAGAAAACATCAAAGCTGTGAGCCTTTTATGGCATTAAAGTACACACACCTTGGTCCATGTGAAAATTTCCTCCGGACATTATTTTGTTCCTTTATGTTTATGCTTTAAAGATGCTAATATGCATTCTAGATAGGATGCATTAAAAGCAGTCCTTTTGTAAATATTAACTTGATTCCAAAGAATAAAACCTTACCTTGCCAGCTATCATTGCAAACACACAGCTTCTCGCCTGTCAAATCACAGTAGCCATGATCTGGACTGCCACAGTTGGCTTTACAATATGGAATATCACAGGCTTCTCCTTTCCAATACTTGTCACACTCACAGTATACCCGGCTTGGTACAGACACACTGGTTGTGCACTTTCCATGTTCTGAGCAGTTATTAGGACATGAATTAATTCTGAAAACAAACAACACATAAACTAAGGGAAATGAAAAGCCAAGAGTTCATTACAGTGGTTTGATCTGACAGTATTCCAGCAGTACTTGTTAGACAAAGTATTTTCTCCGTGAAAAAATTCTGTGTACTGATAAAGTACAAATTTAATGGTAATTTTACAGACATATGAATACCTGAAAAGGTATTCATCCAGGCTTACACACACAGTCTGTGATGCAGTCAAGATCACAAACACTTCGTACTTTAAAAAGAAGTATTGACATTAAGCAGGACAGATCACCACCTATTTTTTCCTGTGTTCCACATCAGTATTCTAGTCAGTCCCTTTGAATGGTTACTATTTCTAAGAACATCCACACTACAAGTGACTGTGAGCAGTAACATTTAAACTCTCCACAACACAGGCATGCAGTTAAAGGGTTTTCATGGGTGGCTTTGGTCCATGCTATAAAACAGTACATTCAGCATCTGAGAGGAATAAAATTTGAAAAACAATGTAAGGAAGATGACAAGATGGCTACTACCCTGAAACCCCTTACAAGTAGCACTTCATGCTTTGAATCTTTAATAGCAGAGCTACCCTAACCTTGCCTCCCTAACTCTGCAGTCAGGTGCAGAAAGAGGAAAGATTACGCTGAAAGAAATTTGTGACCAGTACTGGAGTTAGCATTTCTGTGATACGCCCTACAAAACACTTAGATCACAGGCAACTGGATTGCAAAGCTATGGAAGCTGGTTCCAGAAATGCAGGCAATTCCTTGGAGACGAGGAGGGATGAAGGATACTGAAGCATGTGGGTCCAAGAGTTTCCATGAACAGAATCTTGGGCAGTATGTGCCTGATGGAGTCCAAAAAAGATCTGAAACCTTTCTGATGACTCACAAAGGGCTGGGCTGAAACACAGAATAAACTGTTAGCACAAATGCCTGCTGGTAACACAGACTCCTCCCTGTAGATGCAAGAGTTGGATCCTGTTCATAGCATTCCTTGCTCTTACGGAAGAAAGAAACTGAAATAGTGAGGAATTGTTCAAGGCTGGACTTTGACCAAATGTAGTTGCGGTGGATAGTCAGTAGACATACTTTCATTTTCTGAAGGCTCACACCTCAGAGGATAGATTCTGCTACATCACCAAACAAGAAAATGTCATATCTGAACTGCAAACATCCTGGGGCTTTGCCTATTAACACGCACGGCATTAAAACCATAGGGAGAGAGTTCTGCAGGAAAGCGAACAGTTAAGTCTTTCCAGTAACAGATATACCAGTTTAAAAGTAGACAAATTCCCACTCCAACAGGCTCATTAAGGAT
The DNA here is from genome assembly GCA_039877255.1 of Loriculus beryllinus. Classification (NCBI taxonomy): domain Eukaryota; kingdom Metazoa; phylum Chordata; class Aves; order Psittaciformes; family Psittacidae; genus Loriculus; species Loriculus beryllinus. The sequence continues at coordinate 4,630 of JBCJKH010010789.1, read as the reverse complement.
TCAAACAAAACAAAACTGGATGAGCAGAGTTAAAAGCAGGTTGCCTGTGTTCAAGGAACACAAAATTTACCCAGGGAATTCTGGAGCAACTGGCATGGCATTTCAGAAACAGATGCTGCACTTGTGTCTTCCCCAAAAGGAACGGATATAAGCGGCCTATCAAGATAAAGTCAAAAAAAGCTTTGTGATTACCAAACCAAGGAAGAAAGATAGAAACAGAAGCACAGTGCAACAGATCGGCGACAAAAAAAGTTAATGCAACCACAAAACGCAATTGCAGGTACTTCTATGTTTATGTACCATAAAGCTTTATTATAAAGAGCTACTGATGGCTCATTAAAAAATACAAAAAAAAAAAAACCCACAGGTATTTTAAAAATACCCATTGTAATAAAAAAACCAGAGTAACCGAGTACATAAAATTCCCTGACTTATGCGTGTCATGGATTTAAAAACTGGCAGGTTTTATATTTAGCTTAAACCTTCAAAAAATTAGGTAATAATAAGCAGCATTCACCACTTTACCAAGTCATGAAAGAATGCAGAGCACATCTACTCATTTCTTAAGAATGCCATGTCATACTGCTATTTGTTCCCAAGACAAACACAAAGAAGTGCAATAAAAGCTTCAGGGATCACTGAGAAACGTATCTAATTACAGCAGAGAAGTCTGCCAGGTGACTGCATTTTACTGACATCAATTGACAAAAATATCCTGCCTTCTAGACTGCTATTTCCAAGGCAATACATGCAAAGTGAGGTCTCCCAAACTCTGAGAGCTATTTATTAACTGGTAAAAGCAAGGCAAACCACTGCAAGTTACAGAAACTATCTCTCCATAGACAACTTAACAAAGACTTCCGCCAAGAGTAAAGCTATGGTAAAAAGCACAAATAAGGATTTTAAACAAATAAAGAATATGACAAAAATATTACATGCATTTCCACATTTGAAGTGCAGTGCTGGCCGCCACATCCCCAAAACTGGCATTTCAGGAACTGAAAAAAAGGAACAAGAGTATCTTCAACCATAGGAAAAAATATCACGTGATGAAACGGGTCAACAGGACCCAGTAATCTCCTCTTGAATTACAGCATCCAGTATAAAGAGACATTGCATTATTTATCATAAGCATGTCCAAAATGAGACAGAAATTGCTATCAACAGCTGGTGCATATAAGAAGGGAAAGGCTCAGGTCCACTGGCTGCATCTTTAGAGATGCTGACACAGTAAAGCAGACAGGAGGAAAACAAGCATGACTTCAAGACTTCACCATCACAGTAACTAGAAGGCAGCGCAGATAAGAACCAAGAAGGCAGAATGCAGGCTAAAATGAACAACAGGAGAAGAAAGCACCTAAGAATTAGAGAAATGGAATAAAACCCTTGTGGCTGGCACAAAAATAAAAGTAGGACCTCAGTGAAGGTTTCGAAAGCCACAGAAGTATATTCAGCAATCAAAATCAAGGAACAGTTGATTCTAGTTCAAGAGAAGCAAATTGACATGACTGCACGTATAATCTCCTTTCTATTCCATATGACAGCTACATGTGTTGGGTAAATACTGGAAGGGATACATTCTAGTTTCATATGGCACAGGAAAAACACAGTCTTGGAATGGCCATGTGGCTTCGCTCAGAACAATATATTTTATCTCCTTTTCTTTACAACTGGCACTGAAATTACAACTTACTGCAACCCTAGCTCCATACTTCTAAAGCGAGCAAGTACAGCTCAATTACGCCATTAATATATCCATAAACACCTTCCTTGCGTTGGTCACTGTCATAGAATTATAGAATAGTTAGGGTTGGAAAGGACCTTAAGATCATCCAGTTCCAACCCCCCTGCCATAGGCAGGGACACCTCACACTAAACCATGGCACCCAAGGCTCTGCCCAACCTGGCTTCGAACACTGCCAAGGATGGGAGCATTCACAGCTTCCCTGGGCAATCCATTCCAGTGCCTCACCACCCTCACAGTAAAAAACTGCTTCCTTATATCCAATCTAAACTTCCCCTGTTTTAGTTTGAACCCATTACCCCTTGTCCTATCACTACAGTCCCTAATGAAGAGTCCCTTCCCAGCATCCTTATAGGCCCCCTAATCATAATATTCTATTATTTTACTGCTAATGAATATCCCACTTTTAACTGCACTTAATGTATACTACTAATTATTAAGTAGCAGAATGAAGATGAGAACTAAGCATGTTTAGCATAATCTGTAAATACTGTCAAGTCCTTGTGAAAAACATAAAGTTCTTAGCGCTAAAGAAATCTTCATATCAAACATTGAAGTAAAGCACTTAGATGGATTTACTTGTCAATTAAAACAAGAAACCTTTAAGTAAATTATGTTCTTGCCATTCCTCCCTACTTGCATCAACTGAAAAACTTTACACGTGTGTCTTTTTTAATTCCCTGTGCAAATTATGGCTGTGGTTTTTACTTTACTGGAGCTCAGAGTCTCCATCAGAATCTTTGCTTGTTCATTGTACGTTTTCAGATGAGCCAAAACACATTTGCTCAGCACTTTGTCTAACAAAGCAATGGATAAACTAAACATTATTGTTCTCATCGGGATAGTCTTAAGGAAATCTTAGTAGTCCTACAAGTAGGATACAGTTGATTATTGCTATTAAATGGGTAAAGGCAAGATTACTTAGTCTTGTAATGTCCAGTAGAGTTTAAATTTATACTGAGCATTTATGGGCTATTTGTAGTTCAATTCACATTTATTTGTGTTAAAGATTTTTGATGGAATGTGCTCCATTTAATTCACAAAGCTATTCTGTCCCTAAATTTGAGGTGCCCAGCATAGTCGGTAGAAAAAACCCAGTGTTTTTAGTCCTCTGAAGAATGATATTCCATGCATGCTGGGGTGTTTGAACTCAGGTAGCCAGCCTCTTTTGGTAGCACTGCTGTCCATCCTGATCATAAGAAATTTCTGCACTTGCTTTAGAAGAGCTGTATTACTAAGTACCTTCAATACAACCACGATTTAAATGAATGGAAGAGGAAGGCTGCATCCTGGCTATAGAGAATGTCAGGAGACCAAAGAATTGCAGATTTGTTAGATAATTGCTTTAATACACTGGGAGGTTTATGTTCCTCTTTGTCCAAACAAATCCTCCAATGTTCAATTTTAAATTCTAATACCAGGAACTTTGACTTGCTCTGATTTATCCAAAGATTTTTAATCTGTTCTATTGTTATGCTCTTGGCTTCCTCTTTTTCTAAAGGTTAAATTAAAAGTCAACTTCTATACAGAAAATTGTGAGTGATTGCCATGACCTACATCTTTTTGAGATACTACTTGTGTATGTAGCCACTCAGACTTTGCACATCTAAGCAAAAATTCTAGGAAGCACCTCAAAATTAGCCCTTAGCACATCCATCACGAAATTCATGTTTAAATAAACATGAGAAAATCTTGCATGCAGCTTAATATTCTTCAATAATCAATTACAAAATGTAAGGAGTGATTTTTCTCTTTTCAATTGAGTTCAAGCAGTCAGCCGAACACAAAATTTTAATTATTTTTTAATATTAGTTTTTCTTTTTTTTTTTTTTTTTATTGCAGAACTCAATATACATATTTAGAAGTACAAAAATGAGGCAAATGTCTTGGCAGTAGCACATAGATCTTGAATTTTCATCATCATTCAGTCATTGTTGCATGCTACATAAGTCCATGTAAAAGAAGGGAGAAAAGGCAAGAATGCCAGCTAGTAAAATTTCACACCAAAACCTTCAGAAAACAGCAAGTGCTCAGGTGAAACAGCAAGGTGCTCAGATGAAACCTCCCAACTCTATGCAGAGCTCGCCATGGTATGTAAGATCTAAGGTAGGGTGAAGCAGTGGCACACATCCCAGCAGAATCTGGAAGGCCGTCTCTTTGCCATATGTCTCTAAAAATTTCCTCATACCTGAATCACCATCTGCAGTCTCCCAGCCAAAAGAAATGTGAGACTTGGTCTACAGTACCAAAACTATCTAAACCACATTATGAATAAAGTCTTGGGCTATTTTTTGTAATGACACACAAATTTGAAGCATCACAAGTTCATTATGAAATAGCTATGTTAATAATTAAAAATCAGTCCAGGGAGGTAGAAACTTAAGTTCTGTCTGGCACCTTTGTTTGTAAGCAGAAAACTTCTAAATACATGAAAAATAGTACATATTCCAGAATAATTCAGGTTAGGAGAGAATTTGAGGTAAGAAAACCAGTTTTGGGACTTTCATTTTTCTTCTCAAGGAACTGGCATTGCAAGGAAACGAGGGTAAAATCTCTATGTTGTTCCATACATAAGAGAACAGGAGGTTTGTGTGAAGTATCCATTCTGCAAAAATCATGAAAAAGACTGAATATGACTAGGCAAGGTTTCTATGTATGTCCTAAGTATACTGATCTGTGGAAGAGCACTCTCCTTAGAGAAGATACAATTTATATGCAATAAGCGTGGAGAGAGATGAGCCTACTTGCCATTAATGATGTTAGGAATGGGCATGCAGTATAACTATATCAGAGAAATCTGAGTATTTATCTGGTGCTCTACTTAATAGAGGAATAATATGTGATGCCACCAGTTCCTTCCAAAACCTAAGTTAAAACATAAAAATC
>JBCJKH010010786.1:2379-18258 GCA_039877255.1 Loriculus beryllinus | reverse complement strand
GTTCTTTACTGTGAGGGTGGTGAGGCACTGGAACAGATTGTTCAAAGAAGTGGTAAATGCTCCATCCCTGGCTGTCTTCAAGGCCAGGTTGGACAGAGCCTTAAGCATCATGGTCTAGTGTGAGGTACTCCTGCCTATGGCAGGTGGGTTGGAACTGGATGATCTTAAGGTCCTTTCCAACCCAAACCATTCTGTGATTCTGTGAAAATCCAGTCCTTATCCCCACTATACAACTATGGCTTTTGGCTTAAGAGTGCATAGATTGCCCTCCTCAGTGTGCACGCTTGGGGAGATGTCTTGCAAGTGTCCATTGTAAAGGGGAAAGTTCTCAAGAACTTATCAAAATGCAGTCAGTACCTCAGCAAAATGAATCTCCTCCTGTGAATTCCGAGGTCAGTCTTACTCTTGTAGTGAATGCTCTCACACTCCAGAGAGCACCAGGAACAGGCAGAAACAGCTTGGAGAAGAGCCAGGCTCTTCCCAGGCATCTGCCATGCATGCTTCTTTCCTCCTTACTTGGGTTCTTCTAGTAAAGCCCCGTTGTGCAAGGGCTGGGATCAAAGGCCTTAAATGCCTAACTGGATTCATCCAAGTTTTGTGTGAAGGCTTAGATGCAATGAAAACCAGAGTATTTGCTTTTATTCGTGGGTAGCATTATGCATGTTAGACAAGAATATGCTTAAGAACGGCTGTTCCAGTGTGGGAACAACGGCAAGCGAAGCTTTGATAAAGATGGAGCATTAGGAAATCTGCTGCCTCCCTTTTTCTACTCCTCTTCAAACGTTTTGCAAATAGTTTTCAGACTGTTTGATCTCAAATTTGCCTGTCAGCAAAGGCTCTGCCGCTCTCTCACATCGCAGAACAGGGTTAACAGGAGTGTATTGTGGGCTGCTTTTCAAATGCCTCCTTTGCCTCAGCCTCAAAACTGCCCTGGAAATTTCTTGCTAAGAAGTTTATCTTAAAAAGACCTGGAGCACTTCCAGGCTCCGGTGTTTCTTTTAGGTTGCCTATGTAGATGCAGCTGTTTGATGTCAGCTGGTAAGTTTTATCCAAAGAAGCATCTGTGGGGAAACAGGGTGGATTGAAAATTGGAGTATGTTCTGTGCCAGAAGACATTCTCCCCTTGAAACACGACTGTGAAAGTGTTGTGGTAACTGATAGCGTTTCAAAAATACCTCTAGTGCTCACTGAGCTCTTCTTATTTATCGTTCTGGGGCTTTTCCATTTGGTTTGGGGTATATGGTGACCTTTAAAACTCAAGAACAAACTCAAACGAGAACGTAGTCTCTTGGCATGTTAAACTTTGCTGCCAGCACTTGAACTGACTTTGTTTGAGCATTTTCCCATCCCCTTCCTGTATGTAAAAGGGTTTTCACTGCCACCCTGCAGCCCAGTGGTGTGAAATCCCTCACAAGAGAGGAGCAACACATGATGGGCTTGGACTGCTGGAAGTACTGGCTGTGCTGAGTGCTGGCCTGCTGGATGTGAGGCTGAAAGGGACCCTGGCCTTTTACTAGTGTATTTGTCAACTTTGCTAAAGGCAGCAGGGAAAGTGTCAGCCCCAATTAGTTACTGTGTCAAATGAGGGTTTGGTGGTGGTCTCGGGCTGGGTGGTTTTGTTGAGTTGGTTTTGTTAGTGTTTGTCCCCTCTTGAAACTCATTCAACCAGAGCATGTGTGGCAGGTTGGAAGTACATCATTTATTCTAGCCTCAATAGTAGGAACTATGCTTATGTTCCTCTAAGGCTGACTGCTCTCTGGCTTTTCTAAGTTCCTGGACTGTGGAAAGTAGATCAAAATTCCAGCTCTCTTTCTGTGTACAGAGTGATGCACGGGAACTTAGGTGGCTGTTCCAAATGGCTATACAGATTAATGATTGTCAGAAGAACTGAGTCTTGGTGTGAAAGGTTAGTTGGGAATAGTCACAAAGCTCATTCCCATCTCTGTTATCTCTTGTGAAAAACTGATAATGTTGCCAGTTGCCTCGTTGCAGGCTCTCAGTGAGGAGGGCAGAACTCAGGACTGCTCTTGCTTATCTTACCAAGCAGCAGACTGCCGCCTGAGCAGGGCAGCTCAGGACCTTCTGTGCAGGCTTAGCACAGCATAGAAGTCAGGCCAGGAGCAAAAGAGCTGGGCACTGTGGCCCCAGTGGTGTGGTCAGTGCTCACTACAAAAGGGTTGCGTCTCCTGAAAATCCTTGCCTGTGTCATGATTAGCTTTGCTTGGATGATTCTTGATGCTTTATTTTGATGCAGAAATGACTGTTGTTAATTTCTCTGTTTTGCTCAGCCAAGACTAGAATAGACCCTTCTTACTAGCAAATTGTGTTCTGGGGGACCAGAGGTACAGATTTTTTTCTGCCTACTGAGCAGTCTTTCAGTAGAAGCTATAAGAATACCTTTGCTGTACTTCTTAGAATAAGTTTCTTTATAGTTTCAAAACCTCCTTCCTATGCTTTATAAATAAATCTGCCTTCTAATTGGTATCTTAAGTTGATGTTGGAAATGCTGAATTTGCTGTACGAGACTGGGCCCAGCGAGTTGCTGACCTCAGGAAGGTGATATACTAGCTAGTAGAACTGACTGTTCTCATTACAAGGAATGGATTTGATAGCTCTGCACAGTTTGTAGGCAGTGGCTTTGCGCACTTGGTTTGTGCAGTAAGCTGCTCTTGAAACTTCTGCATTTCACACCTTGCAATGAATTTCAGAACATCTTTTACTGTATAGTTTTGTACCCCTCCTCCCCTTCCCTGCATGTATTTGTATGCAGGGCGGCTCCATGGGCATTGTTTTCTTCAAACACAGAGGGTGAAGAGTTAATTATTCACTTTTCCTAGGAAGTGGAAGTTTTTACATATCTCACCCTTGTTTAAACATTGAAATCCACGTTAAATTCTCTTGCCCAACAGTGTTTAGTGTGGGTTCCAGCAATAGCATGGAGTTAAAGTATGCCTAAGAATTGTATGGTCAGCAGTTAAGTCCCTAATGAGAGCCAAGCAGCCTAAATCCACCTTTGGAAACAATGGAGGTCGAAGGAGGAATTTTGGTTAGAACTCAGGGCTTTGTTAGGGGATCAGAATTTAATTAAAACTAATCTGCCCTTGGCATGGTCTCTGCACAGCAGCCTTCCTGCTGCCCCCCCCCTCCTCACCTGCAGGTTGTCTGGGCAGGAGGGGCTGCTTTTGGGCACTGGGGTTTTGGTGATGGTTCCTTGCAGCATACTTATGTGTTCAGAATAACCTGCAGATGTGCTGCTCCACTTGAGCTCTCAGCTGAGCAAGTACTGTTGCTTCCTTTCATATAGTCAAATTTAGTTGAAGCCGTAATCTTGTGCCCACCATCAGATTGCAGTTATGGAGCTTTCCTCTACTCCAAAAGGTGAGTGAATCCAGGGAAAGTTAAGCTCTGTGAGCTTCTCCTGCTGTGTTGCAGAGGTCTGTTCTGCTTGTCACTGGTGGGCAGATGGACCTTTGTGCTGTGGAAGTGGCCCCTTGAGCCCAAACAGATGCTGTCGTTGGATCTTTGAGGTTCAGGTTTCTTGCAAGAACTGAATGAACTCTTTCTACCGTTCTTCTGTCCCAGAAGCTCTTCACATGTGGCACAGTTGCAGGGTTTAGACCTTCTCAGGGTCTGCCACCACGTCCTGAACAACCTGGCAGTGTTCAAGGCCAGGTTGGACAGAGCCTTGGATGGCATGGTTTAGTGTGAGGTGTCCCTGCCCGTGGCAGGCGGTTGGAACTGGATGATCTTAGGTCTTTTCCAACCCAAACCATTGTATGATTGTATGGTGTTACATTTCTTTGGCAGTTGTATCCATCACCTTTCTCAGTTCACAATAGAATAAAATTATAGAATCAACTAGGTTATAAGTCTTTTAAGATCATCAAGTCACCATTAACCAAGACCACCATTAACCCGTGTCACTGAGGGCCTGCTGGGGTGAGATGAAGGTGTTTCCTATTCCAAGACTTAAAGTTGTTCTCAAGGAAAAACTGATGAAACCTGCATGACTTTTCTCTTCCTTGACCCGGGGGAGGAATGCTTGATGGACCAGAGAGTGCCAGTGTACACTGTAGTTAGGCAGCTAACCTGAGTGTGTACTGGAGATCTTGAACCAGTGCCTACGGATGGGACTGCGGGATCCACCTTTTTCAGGCATGGGAAAAAGTGTTGTCTGGACCAGCATTAGTAATGGTGTCTCTTCCCAGCCAGAAATACCCAGACTGAACCTGCCTTTGCTCCTTTCCCAGACAACACCTGAGAACAGGGGCAGAAGCTGTTTGACCCTGTGAAATGGGGACTTGAAGCTATAGCTTCACTTAAAGAGAAGCACTTGCCAGTTTTCCTTCCTAAAAGGGCAGAGATGCACAGCAAATAGTGGCTACTCCAGCTGGCAGAAGGGATTTAGTGCTTCTCTTTGTTCCTGTCTCGCATCCACCAGTTTTTGTGGGACATCCAGTGGTATTTTCTTTTTCATTTCTTTTATTTAGGCCCAAGCTGCAGTTAAGCCCAGCTAATGGTTTTGGTAGCTTTGGTCCCCTTGACTGCAGTATAGTGAGATCAGTCTACCTGAGAAATTGCATGCGTGTTTGTGTGACTCAGATGTAATCTGTGCAGGGCCAGGGTTTTCAGGGAGAGCCACTGCTCTCTTGCTTTGCTCCTGCTGAAACTGAGGACTCCCATGGGCTGCAGCAGGAGCTGCATCAGTGCTGCAAACCCTGTGTGTGCAGCCTGTCCTTCCTTGGAAATAGGAGCAGGAGCTTTGCATTTGGTGTAGGAAGACAGAGTTGTTTGGTGCCTACCTACAGATGTAATGGTGGCTGCAGGAGGCTGGAGGTAAATCTCGACATTATCTCTTGTGAAGCAGAAGCTCTGTTGTGATTTTGATGGGCAGGTGAGGTTTTTTTGCCTTTTTTCCCCTCTGCCCATTATCTCATACGTCATCATCTCTAAGTTTTCTTGAGTAAATGCAGGAGATGAGAAGATTTGATGCTCAGTTCAACTGGAAATGACCTTAATGAAATAATGCAGCTTTTTCTCCTCTCTCTTTCAGTTTAGAGTTTCTGTACCTTGGAGGGAACTTCATCACTTCAATTCCACCTGAATTAGCAAACCTGCCTTCTCTAAGCTACCTAGTTCTGTGTGACAACAAGATCCAGAGCATTCCGCCTCAGCTGGCACAGTGAGTATTTACTGTCCTCAGTCACCAGCTTTAATTACCTTGTTTAACTTCTGCATGTGTGGATAAAAGCATCTGGGAGCACCTCTTTGTTCTTCAGTTTTCTATTGTGACTAGACTTGAACAAGAAGATCCTTAGCAGTGCACTGCAGGCAGACCAGGAATATGTAACATGGAAATCTGCATCATAGGGTTATGGAAAAAAAAATGTCACCAAGTGTCTGCTTTAAGGTGAATTAATAGGTTTGTACAGGGAGCCCTGAGAAATGCAGCTCGTGCTACATTCTGAGTATTCTTAGTGATGAATGCTTGGTCTGTCTTGGCTTTCACCCAGAGCCTTTTTGTGTGTGCTTCTGTGTTGTCCCACTCCCTGTGTCCTTCCTTCAGGATCTCAGAATGTTTTAGTGGTTGTTAAATCCTACAGCACAGCTCTAGGGAATAAGTTACTGTTGTGTCTCTTTCATAATGGGGGAAAGAGAACACTGCAAACTCTGTACAGGTAGCCTAAAATGGCAGATGAAGAATTCAGTGCATAGCTGTAACCACAAGAGCAATTGAGTGCCAGCATGGAGTTTGGAGTTTGATGTTGTAGTGGGATTACTCTCGATGTACAATGTCCAGTTGTCTTGTACTGGTTAGAGAGCATCCCTGGATTATGTGCTGGAGTATTGCTTTGTGCTTCCTGAGGGAGGAGAACACCTCCTCCAAAAACCAAACCCATGCTTGTCACCCGTGCTGATGCTAACCTGGGCATGCTAACCTTGCTTAGCTTTTGAGCTCTGGCACAGGGACATGCAGCCACAAACAGTAAAAACCTGGGGGTTTCCAGGGCTGGCTGCCTACCAGCAGGCATCTTTAATGCATGAGTGAAGGCAGGTGACTTCCTCGAAGTGTTGCATGGAACTGTTCCTGGTGCATGCATGGGTACAAGGAAACATTATGTCCCCTGAAAGCTCTTGGTTTGTATACTTTTGTTCTGTGCTGCCTCTTTTAGGAGGTGTGTGTGGGGACTGCTGAGGGGGACAGCAGCATATTTAGGGCTGTTTCTTTAACAGGCATTTGGAGGTGAGCCATGTTTTCATGGGCACTGTGTGTGCCGCAGTAATAGTAGCTCTTTTACCATGAAGTTACGCTTTAAAAGTAAGAAAAGCCAAGAAAAAAGACATTGATGGGAGAGGGGAGAGTGATGAGGTCTGTGTAGTGTAGTTTTGGAATGATTTTGCGTGCACATCTTGACTGGGTGTCCATCTCCATCCTTCAGGCTGCATTCCCTGCGTTCCCTTAGCCTGCACAATAACCTGCTGACGTACCTTCCTCGAGAGATCCTTAACCTGGTTCACCTGGAAGAGCTGAGCTTGCGTGGGAACCCACTGGTGGTTCGCTTTGTCCGTGACCTGACCTACAACCCCCCAAGCCTTCAGGAACTGGCTGGGCGCACCATTAAAACTCGCAATGTTCCCTATGCTCCCAGCGACCTCCCGGAGAATCTTGTCCGGTACCTGAGCTTGGCCAGCAATTGTCCCAATCCTAAATGTGGGGGTAAGTTCACCTTCTCTGCTTCCTGATGGGTTTCCTTTCCCTCTGACTTGCCGTGACTGTACTAGCTCAGTCAGGTTAGATGTGTTGTTGCATCCAAATTCTAGCTGTATTTGGTTGGCTCCAGGGCTGCTGCAAACTTGTCTTTAAGGAACCTTGCTCACTTAGGACCGATGTGCAGAGCTGCAGTGCTGGTTTGCTGTATTTGCATGGGAATGTGAGACAGTGTGTTGGAGTCTTTGCAGCTCATCCCAGCACTCCACTGTGCTTTTATGGTCTGAAGTTCCCAGTCCATCTGCCCTGAAATAGCTCAGATGAAGTAGTGGGCAGGAGAACTGTCACAAGTGCTCTTGCCGAACAAGAATGGAGAAGAGGAGAGAGGCTGGAGTACTTGGCAGTTACTAAAAGCGACTTCTTTAGCTCTTGCTTGGATCTGCCAGAGTGTAGTTCCTGGAAGGAGAAAACTTCATAGTAAAGCCTGGAATGCTTGGTTTAATTTAGCTTAATGCTTCATCTTTAAGCAGAGTAAATGATCTGCACATTTAGCCTTTAGAAGATTAAGGAAAAAAAGTTATTAATTAGTACCTACCCTGCAGTCATATGCAGGCTGTTATCTCTTTACAGGACAATATTAAAGCATTCTCCATAAGCCAGGATGGAAGGGCTGGAACTTGTGTTGCAGAGGAAAGCAGTGTTTCCTTTATTAAGGTTTTGCACAGTTGGGATAACAGTGGGTTGGGTTTGCACTGTTCCCCTTATGAGCTAGCACAGTAGTGCAGTGCTTGCTCTAGCACTGCAGGAGAAAAGCTTACTCCGAGCAGCTGGGACTTAAAACACCACTGGAAACTTCTGAAAACCTCAGTGTCTACAATCACTTGCTGTGACAGGCGGAGAAGGTAATCCTGTGTTACAGCAACACTGTTACCATGGAAAGGAGCATCCAAACCCAGCATGGTAACTTCACTCAAGCAGCACGAAAGCAGAGCTATGAAGGTCGGTCTGTGAATGCAGGTTGGCAGCTGGTAGGAGAGGTTTTACAGGTTTGAAAATAGCGTGGATGAATGAATTTGACAAGGAAGGAGGTGTTTTTAATTCCCAGCCTGAGATTTCTGCCTAATGATAGGAAGGAAGTGCCGGATTCTGGGGAAGTAGCTGCCCTGTGTCTTTTCATGTAGAGTGTGCCATTCTGAACCACCTACCAAATACATGTGTACAGGATTTTTTCCCTACTAAGAAAACAAATTTCCATAGGTGCCCTGGTCCCCTCTTCCTCCAGTATTCCATGTGCTCCTACATCCTGTGCAGCGTCCATTAAATCCTAATGCAAGGCATCGCAACCACCGTTCTCTGCACGGGGCCCTCATGTGTTGTCTCTGTTCCTCTGCCCTCATAGGTGTCTACTTTGACAGCTGCGTCAGACAGATCAAGTTTGTTGACTTCTGTGGGAAGTACCGGCTCCCCCTGATGCACTACCTGTGCTCCCCAGAGTGCTCCTCACCCTGCAGCTCTGCCTCCCAGAGCTCCACTTCCCAGAGCGAGTCCAACTCCGAGGATGAAGCCAGCGTCGCTGCACGCAGGATGCAGAAAGTGCTCCTGGGATAACGGAATGGGAAACGTGTTTGAAAAGCAATAATGGAACAGCGAAGCGTGAGCCTCTGGTCTGAAGGGCTCATGAGAAACTGTCCTCAAGTTTATGTAAGGGGCAGAGTATCTTAGCAAGCCTAGGCTTGCTTGGTGCAGTGCTGCTTAGGAGAACTAACTCGGTGGCATACTGCCTGTAGGGTGCCTGGGGTTGCTAGAAACATCTCCTGTCTGGGAGACTGCTCCCCCCCTTTCTCCCTTGTACAGGCTGGGGAGGGGGGGTTGTTCTCACTGGCGGATTGAGAAAGGTTTTAATATCTGACACTTCACTGGACTAGAGTCATCCTGCAGAGCAAAGGAGGCTCTCCGGAGCTCTTAACACTGTGGTAAATCAGAAGCAGGCTAATGATGCCATGTGAGTATGTATGGACCCCAGTGTTTTATACAGCATTTTGATTCTTTGCTATCTCCTTCAATTTCAGTTACAGGTTCACGCCCATCCACTAAAAATGGGATCTGGGTTTTTTCAGGAGTAGGTTTGGTTACTCTTCCTTTACTTAGAGGTGTAGGGTTTCTGTGCTGTTACAGCCATCAGAGAACTGAGACACCCTTTTAAATCCCTTCTTATACCAAGCTGCTCCTAGTGTTCCCTCCTAACTGTACTTGTCATTTTCCCTCTCTCTGCCTCTTCCCGTTACACCTGAAGTGTTGCTGCCTTTATGGTGCCTTTAGAAAACAGACGGGTTGTTCTGTTGAGACTTGGTATTATTTCACACTTGTGGCCATACGTGCCTGTGCAAGGGACCAGATGTGATGCTCTGTATCATGTTTTTGAGTCTCAGCTTAAATCTGCTTTTATATCTGTGAATTGCAGGAAAGGTCTTGATTGCCATTTCTTGTTTCTAAACAACCATGTCCCACTGCTGCAGCTGGCCCTGCTGTGCTTGGTACAGTTACTTTCCGTGCTTAAGATCATCTGCTTAAAGTAGGCAGCAGCTTAATGAATTGGTTGTACTGAGAGGTGCAGTGGAGAATGCTTTGGGGGCTCTTTTCTTACAACATGAGAGGAAAAGCCGTTAGGGAGGCTCAGGTGTGTTGTCTGAGCATCTTGCACAAGGTGGTTTTGAAACCTCTTCCTTATTTATTTGTTTGCATTTGCTCATGTTATAATAGCTTTGGCAGCCTGTTGGATGTCCAGATAGTGCATTCGGTTATCTTAAACTATGTTTAAAGTACCAAGAAATAGCTTATAAAACCCTATGAATTGACAGGTATCTATAAATCTTTATGGGGCTGCTGTGTGTTTTGCTCAGTGAGAGCTGCCCTTTTATTAATACTTCATGGCAGACAGTCCCCTTGATGCAGTTTCAGATAGAGCAAATGCAACTGTGCCTTTGAATGCATGAGCAGAGCAAACACGTTGTGCTAAGAAGCTCAATGAACAAGAGCAGCTTTCCTTACCCCACTTTGGCCCTATGGGGGAAATGAAAAACCTGTGCTGCTCTCCTGTATTCAGAAAACAGATGCACCTGTTTGAGTATCTTATGGCAGCTCTGTGTTAATGCCCCTGTTTAATTATATTTGACACTTTATATGTTAAAGCACTTTGATAATTCTACTCTTTGTAAGTAGCTTTAGTGATTTATTTTTTGTTTTAATTAGACTCCAGTTTTTCCTTTCATGTGACCTGAAGAACAAGGTCCATGAAACTTTGTGTGTTCCAGTCTGTCTTGGTGTGCAGGTTGAACTTCTTGCCTTGCATTTCCTTGTCAGCACTGCTCATTTCCCTGGAAATGGAACTGGAATTTGAAAGAAATGATCTGGTTATGGAATAGCACCTCATCTGTTAATAATCATTGCAACTCGGTCTGAAGATTTCCCACACACACAGATCCATCCACAAGGAACTAAACTGCACATGTGCCTCTTGTGTGCCTTTCCAAATAACTTTTTCCAGGTATCTTTTTAAGCCACGGTAGGGTGGATATGCAAAGCAATTGGATGTCACTTTAGCAAATTCCATGAAGTTTGCTTGGGAAAAAGAACCCACAGGTTTTGAGAGGAACCGACTGCATGCTGGTAGTTAAATTGGGATCAGCAAATGGCCTGTGTTTTGTTCTTCATCTCCTCTTTCAGATGCTTTTTCCTGTCCCAAGTGAATGTGGTTGTACTGGTGCTGAGGGACAGTAAGCTGATTGCAGAGCCTCAGTGTTAAATTGGCTGCCAGCAGAAGTGAGCCACATGAGTTGAGATCTCAAGATCTTTTGAGCTCAGGACCATGAGGTGCCACCTTCCTTCTTCGCCTTAGCAGCAGCTGGCTTAAAATCATGTCAATTTTCCCTTCACCACAGTTCCTGTTGCACAGCGGCGCTCGTGTGTGTGTGACGAGTTAAGACCAGTGGATGGTTCTAAGTTAGCTTGATTTTTAAGTGCATTCTCTTTCCTAAGTGAACAGGCATTCCTTTTCTGCCCCAGTTCTAACAGAGCTAACATTTGTCTTGTCACGGCTTTTTCACTGTAGCCAGGTCAAGACTTGACAGCTTGTGCAGCTGATATCTCTGTGCAGTTTTAGACTTGATGTCTCTTACAAATTTTATATATATTCCTGAATAGAGCTACCAAGTTTTCTTTTTGCTGCTGGGCTTTAAAGTGCAATTCAAGTAAGTCAGAATTGAAGGCAATCAAGGAATTGTAAGGAAGACGGATGGATGGATGGATGGATGGATTTTTTTTCCCTCAGACATGGATTCTAAAGGACAAAGGATGCAGGTTTGTACTGTAGTGCCTAAGATACTGAGCCCCCAGGAGGCCAGTTTTTCAGCAATTGTTAGCCCCCAAAGACTGGAAAATGTACTGGGCAATAAAACAGGTGAGAGACAACTTGAAAAGACATAGATGGATGGGAAGGACTGGTTCCTACCATCCCCTTTTCAGGGGTCCTGAGAAGTAGACAGGGGTTTGCTCTTTCGGTCAGTTTTAAATAGTGGAGTTCAGTTCTTACGGATGCCTTTTCAAGTGAAGCCTTCAGTCAGTGTTTTGGTATCAGTCCCCTTGTTGCTACAGCAGCCCAGCACGTCCAGCTTTTGAAACTGTTCTTAAGCTGAGACCCAAGTGTGTGAAGCAGAATTATTCATTCCTTCTTCCCTGCGGGGCCTGGGACCTGCTGGCATTCATCCTCCCTGCCGTCACGCTGCCAAGGGGAGCTGCTGGTGTGTTTCTGAATGCAGGTACTTCATGTGAACAGTGGGGTCATGTTAGAAAGAAGCAAAATACCAATTTGACTGGAAGCAACTTACACAGTTGCCAATTCTTTTGTGTTTCTCTTTCTTTGGTAAGAGGTGAGACTTGAGGAAGTCAGTAACGAATATTTAAACATGGTCTGAAGTGGCCAGATGCAGTTTTTCATGAGCTTCTGTCCTGGTCATTTTAAGTCTTTGAAATCTTGTGTTGAATTATAGTGGAGTGGGGGGGAGGGAGGGGAGAACCATCTCCTTTTTGTTCCTTACTCTTGATGCAATAATGAATGGAAGGAATTTAATCCAGTGAAAGTAATGAATCTCTGCGATGTGTCTGTGTTGCCCAGTTCAAAGAACTATTTTAATGCATCTTATTCACACCATGCCCTCCCTCCCTCCCCAACTGAAGATACTTCAAATAGACTACTTCAGAATGCACACTAATGCAGCAGTAACTCTAGCTTGGAAACCTTTCTATTGATGATTTCATTTGCCTGTCTGACTAGAGGATTGATCTTTTACTGACCTGAACATAAAGGGTAGAAAGGGTTCTCATTGAATTATCATGAGCATTTGTTTTAGGAAGTCTTAAAGTGCCTTATGTTTTGACCAGTCTATTTTGCTAGGAATGTCTGAATGTAGACGATCTCTAACGGTATTTCCTTATGAGCTGTAAAACAAATTGCAAACACTAAACCAAAAATGTTATTTCTACAGTTGTCTGTCTGTTATTTGCTGACATCTGGATCCTGGTATTGCTGCAGGCAACTGTTGACATTGAAAGTGGGGTTATCCATAGGTGGGGAACATGTGAGATTCAACCCGTGCTGTGTGAAGGCAAGAGTAGGTGAGGCTTCCAAATGAACTGCTGAAGCTATTGGCTTTTGGGGCCCACATGCAAGAGGGAAGTGTATGTTACAGACCACTCTCTCTGCTTTACTTCTGGTATAGCATGGCAGAAATTTGCTCCATGGTTTATTACAGGTAGAAGTAACCCAAAGGCAAGATAAATGCACAAACAGGAGAAGGCAGGAGTGTCATGAAGACTTCCAGCAACGTGAATCACCACTTCTAAACTTCTTGTTTCCCTTTTAATACGCTAACCCTGAAACCTCCAAATGACTTTGTGAGTGTTAATTTTCTGATCATGGTAACTGGCTCATGTGTTCCCATTTCTCCTCTAATCCCGTGTTTCCTCCTACATCCTGAAGAGTTTTTGTGATCTATTGCCAAAATGTTTCAGATCCTGCTGTGCAATTACCAGCTGTCAGTGCAGACGTGGTGTATTGGAAAATGGGACAGTGGGAAACCAGAATTACTTGATATTAACTTCAGCAGGAACTATTTCGGAGATGGTTCAACTTCATATGTAATGAAAAACCTCTTGAGTTATGCAGCAGCCCCGTTTCAAGGAACATAAAGTACCAAGGAATGCAGTGATTTTTGCCTGTAATAACCAGACTGAGAATATTCTTGCCTTTTTTGTTAACTCATTTAAAGATACCTTTTTCTATGCCACCTTAATACCTTCCTTATATTCAGAAACAAAACCATGGAAGTGCTGGTTCAGACGAACTTGAAATGAAACTTGAGTTACGTAGGTGCCTGAAGCAGATGCTCAGATTGACATTTCGGACTCATGCGGAATTGCACAGCTCTAGAAGAGCATTATGTTGATGCTTTGGAAGTACATGTTCGTAAAGTACAGACACACGTTTCCTACTCAGATGGGGCTGCCGTAGGTGATCCAGACAGCTAAAGCTGAATGTATTCACCTTTTCCTCTGCACTAAGCTTGGGTTGCAGTTGCCAACCATTTAAACAACATTATTGGAAGAAAGTTAGTCTTGAAGCTGCACTGAAGAAGTCCATGGCCATCTGCACCCTTAGTCAGGCTGGAACTGGCGTGCCATGTCCAAGTGTCTCATCCCTTTCCAATAGCCTCTGTTCTATGGTGACTTACCAGAGGAGGGTTGAGAGCACGTGTTTTGGTACTACAGCTGGCCAGTCCACAAACTGGAGACTTTTGACGAGGTTTAACAGCAGCCAAGGTCCTTTCAGGATGAAAAGGAAAGTAACCCATAGCCGAGCCCAAGTCCTGCTTCTAATTGGTCTTTTGTGACAAGGTGAGGGTACAGATCATTTGGTGTCAGTCCAAGAACTGGTCACCCAGGGAACACCCGGGACCCTTCTCTTTGTCCTCACATGGGCCTAGTGATGGCAGCTCAGAACTTGCTATCAGTCTGGCAAAGCATTAAGATGCCTTCAGAGCACTGTCCAAACTCCCTGTCTGTAGCCCCTTCTGGACTGTGCAAAAGCAGGACCCGAGGTGAGTACTGATGCACAAGTTGTACATCTGTCTTGGATGTTACACTGATCAGTGCCACGGCCCCACAAGGCTGGCTGCCATTTGCACATCTCTGGAGATGGGTGACACCAACACGTGTGCCAGCACATCACTGGTGTGTTGGCAAATGAATGATTTCACCAAATGGCGTTGTTGCTTGTGTAAGGAAGGGAATGTGACAGACCATCCTTGCCTGTGCTGGGACATAGATGCTGATGAACTGGTAAGATGGCAGGGCTAACAAACCCTTCATCTGGATGATAGTTTGGACGGGGGCTGAAGCTCACGAGCTGAAGCCCAGCAGATGGACATGTCACCCTCTACATCAGCAAGAACACAAATGTCTACTGCTGGTGAAAGGACCTGTGTGAAAAGCACAGGATTGTGTTGTTTGAGGGTTGTCTTTGACAGTAAATTTCAGCCTTAGGGCTTTGAAAACAGATAGGAAAGGAAAGGAAAATGCCATTGCGGAAAAACATTTTTCCATAATTCCTGGGCATCCTGGCATCCATAATAGAAGTGACTTTATAACAAACATGCGTAATAGGAGCAAACATTGTCCTTTGTGCCAGACAATGATGTGGGTGCTCTCCAGAGCCTTGCTTTGCAGATATTGTTGTATTAACTCTGGGGAGGGCAGCCCCGGTGTTCCTTGGGAACAACAGCTACATGGTTGGTGTCGATGCCACACTGGATCCCGCTTGTGAGCACGATGACACTGAACACATCTCCACCAAGAATGGAGGAGCTTGGGTGCAGAGCTGGCCACGGGAAATGAGGGACTTGACACATCCCTTAACAACACCCCCTGCTTCAAACACGGGTGGGAAAAGCACTGCCTGAACCCAGCACTTTGCTTCTGCTGCTGAAAGGGACTCGCTGGAAGCTTTTAAAACATCCCTTGCATTTCTATAACCCAGCACCCTAAACCAGACCCGAGTGCTTGGCAGCAGTGGTTTTGATCTTCACATCGACACTGCAGCGTGTTTTCCAAAGGCGGGTTCCCTGGTTCCTCTCTTCAGGTACTTGCAGTTAAATTGCATCTTTTTTGTTTGTTTTTCTTTCTTTAAAGCAGCCGTGAGCCTTCCACCGAGAGATAGAATCATGAAAGGCCTTGCAGAAAACCCCACACGACCGGGCTCGTCGAAACATGTTTTGAAACGGTCCAGGAATGTCTGAATCTTCGCGTTGGCCTTTCCCAGCTCGCAGCCCATCTGGCTGCATTGCACTGTGAAAACCTGTTCCGAGATGACCCTTTGCTATGGTCTGTAGGGAAAGCTCACCCCAAAGCCTGGGCACCTGGCCATGGCTCATCCCTGATCCCAAGCGCAGCCTTCTAAGCATCCTGCCTAGCAACACCTCGTAGTGATTTTAGGGAAGGAACATCTGTTTGGTGCGTATGTGGAGGGGAGAAGTATGGCCTTAGGAGGCAAAAGCATTCCTTGATTGAATGCTGCCAGCTGATGTACTCCAACCTCGTCACGGTGCTGGGTATTTCCATCCCTCACTCTGAGGTCTCCACAGCTGTAGACCACAAGGAAGAACACTGCTGTGGAGCATGCCCAGGAGCATCTCATTTGCTTCTTCATCTCTTGATAAAGGGCTGTGGGTACCTTAGCCCTATTCATGTGGAGGTTCAAAGTATGTGTCTGCTCTGGTTTATTGCTATAAATTTGGCCTTCATTAACAGTGGCTGGCAAAGTCCTGATGGGTGCATTCCCGCTCCTGTGTTCCCCACTTCAAGCATGGGACTGTGGCTACTGGATTCCCCCCAGGAAAGAGGGCAAAGGCAGGAGGAGCACCTCCCAGGGCCAGCATGTTCCTGTGGCAAGGAGGAGCCTGAGCTCGTCCTTGTTTACTGGCACCAGTTGCACGTAGTTGCCCCTATGCAATGCCATGTGCACAGCAGGGGATTAGCAGGGTTTATCTTCCATCAACAGCATGGAGAAACGTGTGTGCAGTGTGCAAGGGGAGGGGAGTTCCTGCAGGTACTGCTGCTGT
>JBCJKH010010783.1:28204-40713 GCA_039877255.1 Loriculus beryllinus | reverse complement strand
TATTCAAGGCCCGCCTGTACAAGTTCCTGTGTGATGTACTCTAGCTTACCCTGCTCTTGCAGGGGGGTTGGACTAGATGATCTTTTGAGGTCCCTTCCAACCCTTGGGATTCTGTGAAAACCAAGAAAGCTAGCTATGCAATACTCTAAATTTTGTTAATTTCTCTTCACCTTCTCCTCTGGTCATAGGTATTTTAATACATGATTCTAGTCACTCTGACGTTGTTACCTGATGTAAAAGGTCCATTATTCATGAACCTCACATAGTGAGGTCAATATTAAACAAGTAATTTTTAAGTGTACAGATATTAAAGACATTCTGAACATCCTCTACAACAAATAACGGAGTGTTAGGAGTTTTTTCATGCCATTGGGCCATTCTGAAAGGATACAAAAACTTACAGTAGCCATTTCCAGCAAGTTTTCTCAAGAATGAGCCCTTGAGCCAGACAAATATTCAAAGTCTAGAAGATTAATTAGCACTGATGACTTAGAAGTGGATCAGACAGTAAGTACTATACAGAAGTTAATTCGGTACAGCCTAGTTTAGGTGAGCTCATCAACTTCAAGGCGAGGGGAGTTTCCCTTGAAAACCACTGACTTGTACTGACTGTAAGCTAATACGGCATTTTTAGGGAAGTTCAACAGCTGAGTCTAGTTATGCCTGGAGACTCCAAAAGCAGATTCTTTAAGAACTGAAAAAGAACAAAGGTGTGTTGAGTATGAGCTATAATGAGGGATGAGGAAGATGACAACATAAAAACAGAGTGGTTGCTTTGCTTCCTGTTGCTTGTTGTTTGCAGATTAAAAAGTTTTGTAATTGGATGGTGACCAGAAAAAGAAGTGGTTTGAGTTGTTTTGGTTGAACTGGAAAACAAATAGCTACTGAAATGCTGAACCTGCAGAGGGTTGTAGGATTTCTTCTGTACTTATATTCAGATGCATGTTTGTTCTAGCTTCTAAAAGAGCAATATCACAAAACTAAATGAGGTGTAAGAAGCTATTTATGGCCATAAAAATCCAAAGCATTTGGATAGGTTCATGCAAACAAAATCGCATCAAATACGACAGCAAGACCAACAAAAATGTAAGGTAGCAAGTGAGGCTGCACAGGGATGTAAATTTTAAGTACTGCAATGCCTCTCACCCAGAGAAGCTGATGAATAACATATCCAGAGTGATTTAAAAAGAATATACTTATATCAAGAATATTTACATGTAGAGAGGTGTAATTATTACATACCAATTCTAAAAGAAGCTTATGAGATTTCAGTTTATTTAAATAGTGTTCTTGACAACATATTTCTATTTTTAAACCCTTCTTACATGTTTCTTCTTCCTACACTACTAACAGTTGTGTGTAAGTTTTTTAGCTTCTTTTTTTTTTTTTTTTAAGTGCTACTATTATTACTGTTGAAATGTTTCTTTACAGGCAGTGGCTCTGCCTGGGCCTATTTTTCTTTTAATGGTAGTTAACTCTTTTCAGTAACAATTTTTGAAAGAGTTGAGACATTGCTCTTATTTCATACACACTCTGAGAACTTCACATCCTAAGGAAAGACATTCCAGAGTCCTGTAATTAGTTAATCTATAAATGTGTCTTTCAGTGTTCAGGCAAGAATTTGATTCTTCATAGAAGCATAGTATTGAAATAAAATATTCCCATTCAAGAGCTTTCACCACTGTTAAGGTTGACCAACTTTACTGCATCACCATTTTCAAGGGTGATTTTTGGCAGAGCTAGTACATATAGCTGGATCTTAAAAAGTGGAATAAAAAGAAGATAATATCTTTGAAAAACAGAAAACCAAATTAATGGTATGAATTTCCTTGTTTTTACCATTCCTTTGAAATTAACTATTGTTAACAGGCTGTATAGATGGCTGCATCTTTTTATGATATTGTTTCATTCAAAGAACAGTGACAATTAAACATGGGCTGCAAGAAAATGAAAACATGAAATACTAGCTTCAGGGAAACCAGAGTAACAATTTGAATTCTAGGTATTTAAGAAGAAAGAAAGTTATAAGGATAATAAGTTTTGTTTTGTGAATTTTCTTTGTTTTGTTTCTTTTTTGTTTGTTTCTTTTAAAATCTAATCAGCAGCCTGCTAGTCTGAGCCCTTTTCAGCTTGAAAGCACTTAACCTACCAGTGAATGATAGAGTGTTACAGAGTAATTTCAAATCAAACTAATGCAATATTACTGCAAGCCTTAATTAAGGTGTATCTTAATGCAGGCATACCTTAATAAAGAGATTTTAAAAACAGGGAAGACAAACAAAATCATGGAACAAAATAATTTTTTCTTACAGAAATTTCTGGTTTCTTGATGGAGGAAGGGTGTACTTTACTAATTGTAAAGTTCATTGATTGTGTTGTCATTGCAATCTTTACATTCTGAGTTACCTTGTTGCTCCCACAGCTACAGGCACAGAAAGGGTAAGGAGCTGTCATGACTGACAGACCTTACTCTTTCCAGAAAATGAAATAAAAAAGACTGGTAATTGCCAGTTTGCCTTGACATATTTTAAACAATTATCCAAGCATTGAAATGTCATTCAAAATAACAATATTTGCTGATTTAACAGGTCTATAGTTTTAAAAAATGAGCAGTTTCTATGGAACTGGATGACAGTTAACCTGAAATAGAAAAGCCTTACGTATTGTTAATTCTTTTTGCTCCCAGTTAAATTAACAACACTAGGTTGCATCTATCTGACCCTCTCCCTTTGCTCCTTTTTGTTTCATCTTCCTTGAAATTTAGCAATTACCTGAAAACAACCATGAGCACTCTGCTTACAGAGCTGGATTTACCAGAGGGGCTCCTAGGGTTTTCCATCTTCCTGCCCTCTAGATCCCATTAAAGCAGAGCTATATAGCATATGTTGCTCAAGCTTAAAAATGTATCTGGAGCTGTATCACTGCTTTGATTTCAATGCTGTTGTGCATTTTATAATAACAAATAGAGCCTGAGATTAGTGTCTTAGCAAAGCTTTACATGTCTCTGATGCTTCATATTTAGGGCAGGGGAGAAAACAAGGGAAAACCAAAAGCATGAGAGGTCTAACTAGGTCTAACAGGGCGTGTGGAGTGCGGAGTGAGGGGGTGAGAGGAGAATCCTTTGCTGACCTTCATAGGCAATTAGCTTACAACAGTTAGTCATAAGACTTCATTAGTTGGTCTCTGCTAGACAACATTGCTGCCTTCTCCACAAGCCCACACACCATGTGTTCTAATCAGCTAATTACTGCTATATTTGTGTCTTATCCTATTCCACAATCGGTATTAGAAAGTAGATAATGCCGCAGATCTTCAAACCAAACTTTCACAAATCAAATGGTCTGTGACAAATTCTTCTTTGGGTTTCATATAGGTACAAAGGTCCCTTTAGTTGGCATTTATAGCTATATTATGTCTGACAAGTGCCTCACTATGCTGAGAAATTTCAATAGACAAGCTGGACACAAATGACCAAAGAACTTTTTCTGCAGCTGAAATTCAAATCTTTTAATCTCAGAGGAAGTGTAAAGTGGGGCGGTAAAGAAAGGGGGCTATTTTCTCCCTATCTGCATTCATCAGGATGGTATTTAAGCAACTATCCTCTCCAGGACCTGTTTTGAATGTTGCTATGCAAAAATTGATGAAGTTTAATTTGTGTTTGTTTTAATGTATTGTAGTCACATTTTATACTCTTAACCAAGACATTATTTAGTTTGAGCTACAGAATGCTTAAGCTTTCGAGTTTTGTTTTAATGGGGCGTTTTGACACATTACAACCAATGAAAAGGCTGCATTTCATATTATTTATTTATACACAAACGATACCGAAAATGTGCCATTGTTTTTGCTATTAAAGTATCTCTACCCACATTGTTTTCTTTCCAAATTTATTTTTTTATTGCTGAAGCAGTTCTTCCTCAATTTCAGTGAAATATATATTGATACATAGCTCATTTTTGTACCTCAGGATGTACTCTGATTAAGACCAGTTCATATTACTGAAGGACAAATCTTGAAAGGTTCAAAGCATACCAATCATATATTTTTTTATGCTTACACGAATATTAGCTATTTTGAAATAGAACAGCCTGGCAGTTTCAGAAGTAAAAAGTTTTCTCATGAAATTTTCTGGTATTTCTGACTGTTTTCCCATTTGAAAATGTTGTAAATTCTAACTTTACCTTAACTTCTACTTTCAGTTCCTAGTAGATCACATCCCAACATTTTAGAAATTCTAAAAAGCAAGTTGACATGAAATTGCTTACAAATGTGAAAGCTCTCTTCCAAATGGTAGTAGCTGCTCTAAGATTTTGGGTTTTCTGTAGTTATGTTTTTTCCAGAAAACATTTTGGTTCCAATTCTGCTTTATTTATTTCATTTCCTGTTGGCTTTACAATCAGCTTGGCCTATAAATCATACCCTGACAGTCTTTATTAGAATAAATTATTACTTTTTTTTTTAAGTTACATGAAAGTAATTATTTATTAATGATTAAGAAAGTAGGAAATCCTAATAATAATGCTCAAAATTTGGTTTTTTCATTAAAAACATATTTGTACGTATGTTTTCTAAAAAGCAAAAATTTACATGCAGCTAACAAAAATATTTAATGTACTGTCTACATATGAAGCGAAAGACCAGCCTTATTTGATCTCATATAGGATATTTTCTGTGAGTGTATTTCCTCTAAAAAATTCTAAGATTCTCTAGACACATAAAGAGCCTTCACTTTGGATCAAAATGTGGTTAAAGTCTCGTATAGCCTGTTTAATTAACGTCTTTCATTGTTGGCCATGACTTCAATCATTTGCAGTAGCTAAAATTTCACAGGTGTGCTGTGTGTTTGTTTGGTTGGTTTTCACTCGATATAAAACAGCAACATACACTCTTCCTGTCTTATTAGCATTCTGCCATCTCAGCAGACTATTGTCTTGCGGAGCAGAGGCTGAAGAGCTGTTTGGGAAGCACAAGGCGGGGAGAAGGAACACTGCCACCTATTGAAGTAGCTCTTCCTGTCTACCTCCAAACAGTTTTACTCAGAGGCATTCAAGCTGAAGTCACTTATGCCGAAAGCTTCAGCATCACAGTTGACCCAGTAGTGTAATTGCATATGTTGCTGTCAAAGGTCCTGAAGAACCTGCTACTTGTCTTATGAAAAGCCATGAGCAACACCAGACTCCTCACTTTCCTTTTTGTTGTGCTGCTTTGCTGGTTGGGGGATTCATCTAAATTCATGTGGGGCAGAGCTAAAAGGAAAAGGTATATATAGTGATAACGTCTCAATGCTACTTCGTTTAGAAGATATGGCATACAAGTGTTAGAAATTTTCTTGGCACTTACAGCCGAAGACATGTGTCTGACCAATATGTTAGCAGGCATGAGGCCATTTGGCAGATGGAAATGAGCATACTTAGCCAACAAATACGTTCATCAACTGTGTATGTTGAAGGCATAATATTCACCTGGGGAATACACAATGGATTTCAGGCCACAAGCACTTCCATACACATGATAAAGCTACCTGATAAATAACTTAAAGCACAATGAGTTAAAATATTAAATTTTAATTTTTTCAAAATCAAAGTTATATTCTTACTACCTAATTTGACTTAGAAAAATGGACTTCTAAAATGGGGACTTCTAAATTTTGATATATGTATTGCCGTTTCTAATGCTGATTTCCTTGCACTTTCTAATACAAAAATCACAAGCAACATCACTTTGATTGTAGCCTGATCACAGATAGCTTTTATAAAAGTTTATAAAATATTCAGCAATATGGAAAAAGAAAAATCAGATTGACAAACTCCTAAAAACTATTGGACACAAATGCCTCTTCTCTAAAGCATGTCATAATGTCTCATTTAACTAATTTTTCATTTGTTAATACCAGCAGTCTTCAAAGTAAATGATACTCTGTTCACCGTCTTGAAAAAGTTTCAGCTGAAGATTAAGGTGATTATCCCATCTAGATTTTTCTCTCATAGAACCATAGAAAGGTTTGGGTTGGAAGAGACCTTAAAGATCATTTAGTTCCAACCCACCTGCCCATGGCAGAGGGGTTGGAACTTGATGATCTTAAGGTCCTTTCCAACCCTAATTATTCTATGATTCTATGACATAACCAAGGTGCTATGCAGATTTCAGGTGTAACAGTTTGGATAAGGATTGGTGCTTCAAGGGGTTTTCTGAAATTTTCCTTCTGCCTGAAGTGCTCATGAATGATTTAGCTGGTTACTCTTTTGCATTTGGTTCACATATTTGTCTTAGAAAAAGACTGACAGCTCTTGGACTCATCCTGAGATGAACTACCAGATTGGTGGGCAGAAGTGGAAACCCAGGTTATGAAAACATCCATGAAAAGGTTTTGGTGAATGTTTTTTACTCTACATTTTTCCCACTAGAGGGTGAGATGTTCTGTGTCGAACTGAGGTGTCTGAGCAAAGACTTCCTCAGCTAAGCTGAAAAGAGAGAATGGGTTGTGTACTTCTGGGAAATTCATTGCTAGATCAGGACAAAACTGTTAGTGAGGAGTGTTGTTAACTAGGGGAACCATCACCCGAGATACTCATCTTAATGTGATTCATTTTTTCATACCTCTGACCCATAGTAGCATGAGGCTGATTGCTGGTTTGACACACATTTTCAAGCAGCTCAGGAGAGAGTATCTCTTTTCTAATATTTTCTATAGCTGTAGAGAACTGTAACACATTCATATCACAGGAGTTTTGACTGTTCTTTTCCTGTGTCGTATGTGGGTGAGAAAAACAAGGTGCTTTACCTAGGAAAATGATAATATACTCATCAAAGATAAAGGGTGTCATTGTGCCTTGTCTTGCTCAGGTTTAGTTTTCAAATCCCTTCTGTCTTGTGGTTAGCTTGTTGGAGGAGTCCTTGCTCTATTAAATACATGAAGACACTCTTACTTGATTTTCAGAGCTCTGCAGTAGGCTTATTAATATGATTAATTCACTCAGTCACCGAGGGGCAAAGTGTTCACATATATATGAAACTGGCTGAACAATGCTCTCTATTTCTGACATAGGCAAAAACTTCAGAATTAAGCTCTTGGTTCAGGTGCAGTGTTTTGATATGCAGAGCACTGAAGCTGTTCCTTCATGCAGGTAATACCAGGATCCATGTGACAGAGGGCACGGAATTAGCAGCTGTATTGTTGTGCTCATGATCACTTATGAGACTAAGAATATATTACCAGTCTTGTGTAATCATTTTTATGAGTAGAGCATTCAAAGCTATTCCTCTTTATTTATTAATAACGTAGAAAAAGAAATAATTAGAGAGGTGGCAAATGCCCAATTAATCTAGTAGTGCTTAAACTAATCAAGATTTTATGAGAACTGTAAAAAGCAGAGAGAGAAGTAAGCAGAGTACCACTTTAACTGCTCCTAAATGCTGAGGTGAAACAGTCTGAACAAACTCTGTGAATTTTAAATTCAGTGCTGGCATTAAGGGAAATAAAACTTGGCATCACTGAGTTTGCTTCAATGACGTTCTCAGTGACAATCTCAGTGACACTCTCAATGGCACTCATCTCAGTCTGCTGCTACAGTGAAACCAATGAAGAAAATGTGACAAAACAGAAAAGAAAAAATCTCACTATTATTGTTGTGCCAATAATATCAACAGGCAGCATGCCCTCATTTGTATTCCATTTTGCGTATGAGATCCTATTAAAAATACTTCTGATATACATAAAATATTTTTTAATACATATGTGAGAAATTTTGCAGCTGGAAAAATAAAATTATTGAAGGAATGGTGAGACTTTGAAGAGTTTGGCAGGGACAAAAATGTGAAAGTAAAGACAACACACCATGCTTATGATTATGAGAAAAGGGATAGGTTTAAATCATTAAAAAGATGGAAAATTTCAAAAGAAAAGAAAATGTATAGTCTCTTTCTGGAATTAATTGTTATAAAAAACTGCTGCTTGCAAAATTCCACCATTATTTTAAAATTTTCAATTTGTTTGGACAATAAGGAATAGAATTAAACAAAAGAAGCTAAAGACAAATGTACCAGAATGAAAGTCAATTACTTTCTAAAAACTTAAGAGGTATTTTCTGCCATTATTAACCATTTTTTTGCACACTTCAAAGGATCTCGTGCTCTTTTGTGGAATATCAGACACTGGCCACCATTGCATCAGGATGCAGGAACTCTCACTTAACCCAGTCAAAGTTTCTACATTTCTAAATGAGAATTATACTCCTAATAGTACAGCCCAACAGGTTATTGTAAAACCTTCATATGGGTTGTGGCTAAATTTTTATGCAGAATAAAAACCATACACCACAGAAAAAGAATGCATGGCATAAATTGCACAAACAGCAGTGGCTGTTCTCTCTCCCACTAATAAGAGGCTGAGATCAAAAGCAGGAAACCTACTTGCTTAATGTGGAAACCCTGTGACTGAATAGAGATCTGAGTTTTCCTCTGTTCTGTTCTGGGTAGATTTAGCATGGTCTGCAGGTAGCTCTGACTCGGTTTTTTAATGCAACGGAACTGATTGCTAAATAATCTGGAGTATTTCAGCCCCTTTTTTACTTTTTTTTCCCCAGTGCTTTTTATTTTTCTTTTCAGTAGTTCTGGGTAATCCAAATAAGAAGATTTCCTAACCCTCTTTGACTGATCATATCTCATGATATTTAGATCATTTTTGGCAAGACATTCTTCTTGTTCCAAATCTAAATTTACTTTTTAGGGAGGTCTTTGGTAATACAGCCAGGAAACCAACCAGAACAAAATGCCCTTTTTAATCACCAAAGTTCACATAAAAGATGCTTTCTTATTGTAGTCAACTTCATCTCAGTAAAATATGAAAATTAAGTATTTTTAAGTTCTCAATGAACATTACAGTGAAATGCCTGAAAATAGAGTTGCACGTAGCTCAGAAGTTGAAATCTTCTGCAATTTAAGAGTTTATCTTGTGTTATAATGTAGATGCTGCAATTTTGGGAACTGGAAATGCTAAACAGAATGAAAGTATTTTTTTTGTGAAATAAAAAAAATACATGTGAAAAAATGCTTTTTCATTACTATTCCACTTTCATGCTGACTGGTTGGCAGTTCTAATATTATGCTGAATCATATGACAATTTTAAGAGTAAGAAGATAAATTTTCCTTAGGAGAAAAAAAAAGATAACAAATGGTAAAAATGGTAAAAAATGTTGCCAATTGAAGCAGTCAAAGTATGCTTTGTAAGCTTTCTTGCTTTCTACCATATGCGTAATTTGGATCAGTCACCAGGACAGTGTGTGCTTGAATAGCAGAAAGTGCCAGCAAGGCTCAGTAAGAAAGCTCTGCAAATTGCTAACTCACCTCTGAGCTCTGGTGTGGATTATAGGATCACAAGTCATAACAATGCATGCTTTATTTGCTGTTGTATGAGTGAAAGCTAAGTTTACTGTGCAGAATATTTCGTGGTTGGATTTTCAAACACGGAGTCAAACAGGCTTGTTCATATTTCTGAGTGGCATTTTCAGAGAGGTTGAATTTCCTTGGAAGTATCTCCCTATTTGTGGGTTTGTAAGTTTAGATCTTCACTAGTATACTAGTGGATATGGGTAATTTAATCATAACTGTCATTCCCTGAGCAGAGGCCAGGCAAAAATGCAAACATTTCCATTCACAGTGTCTAAGACTTCAGAGTTTGATGTATTTTTCTGGAAAAAATTCTGGTAAGAGTAACTCTCAAAATCTCTCAGTATTGTGCTGACTATGCTCATCCTTGAATTAGTTTTAGAAAAAGACCAATCCAAAATACTTCAAAAGTTTATTCTAAGAGCCCACTAGGTGTTAAACACACTGATGTCCAAGCTGCACTAAGAATTATCTCACCAATTCCAAATCAAGTCACATGCATGACTTATTGGTACCTTCAAAGCATCAGTTAGGGATGATGGGATTGAAGATATTTATGGCTATTCAAATGATGAATGAACATGTTGAAATAATGGAAATAAGTTCTGTAAAAAAAAAGTGTCTGGAAAAAAATGCGTATGGACAAAATACAATACAAAATAACGCAATCAGAAGTGCTCAAAAGCAGGTTTGGGAATTTTTCTAATCCTTACAGCAACAGTAAAGCCTATCTGACTTTAATTCTTGATGAAATATAAACCTGTAAAACCTCTATGAACTGATTAGAAAAAGAGAAATCAGATGCAATCAGTAATTATGGCAATCTTAAAAAAAAATACTTTGGTACTCAACAAAAGAAGGATTTTTATGTAAAAAGCAAACTTTTATTTTGATGATATTTGTAAAAAGAAACTTTAAGGCAACGTGGAACCCATGTTTTTTGCAATCTAATTTGTTAGAAAAGAATACCCTTCTGATCAGAATAATTTGATTAATGCTGTTTAATCTCCCAAAATTTTGTGCTGTCATAACTTTTCTGACCAGGTGACACTGAAGAATTTGGACAGAGGATGACTTAGGTCAAAGCTCATTAGCTTTGTTAGTCATTCTAGCATGAAACTTAAGAGCAACCAGCCCTATTAGCATAGCTTAGCGTCACAGGTTAATAGGTATGTGTCACATACATAGGAAACGCAGTGGCTATTAGAAACAGGCAGTTAGATGGTAGCCTTTCTTTTCTGCTGTGCAGCATTGATCTGGTGTAGATTGAAATTTAGCTGATAGGGTCAATTTTTTTTTTTTTAAAAAAAAGGAGAAGTCCTTTGTTTCTTCATTCACAGTAAGTTCCCCCCTGACCCCTATTTTTGACGTAATTTTGATGTTTACTAATCTTGCTGTAGCTGAGGTGTCTAAGTAGGAAAACAAATATTACTAGACCTGGGGGATTTGGAGCACAGAGACTACTAATTTATAAAGTAGATGCACAGTTAACAGAGATTAGTACTTCTAGGCCATGATTCTGTTCTGAACAGGCTTTGAATTTTTTCACCTTTCTTAATTGACCCCAGAAGAAAATTCAAAGTACGCGTGTCTAGTCTAAACATATCAATTCAAATGAATTAAAATTGAGCAGGATGATGTGTCCAAGCGTCCAGAATATAAAGTAGAAAACCCTTTGAAAGCAGTATGTTCTAACTGCAGGTGTTTCTTAAATGAGCTGTGAAACAATTTTTCTTTGTTTTCTGTAGTCTGCATGCCGTGTGTGGGGTTTGTTGTTTTTTCCTGTGCACTGACTACTGCTACAAGATAATATAGTCTAAAAACTAAAAGCAACGAAACAGCATTCTTTTGGATATCTGAAACTTAAAACTCTTCTTGTTTCATCGTGAACAGCTTAACATGTTTCTGTTTGGGAACATCTCCGAGTAAATTCTTTTGGTTTTGGACTACCGCTACAGACTATATTATTTGCACATAAAACATCTCTGGGCCACCATAACTGGTTTAAATCTGTGGGGTTACTTGAGCAAGGACTTAGTGCTGAGCCTGAGATAAAAATAGTAGGACCTGAATTTCCAGACCTCTTTTAGAAAAGACCTCCCTTCATCTTTAGTTATGAGAGAAGCAATCGTCTTCTGTCACTAAGATAAATTTCTTTTTCTAAAGAGACACGTCTGTGTAAGGCACACAACAGTCATGGTGTAAGGCTGGTGAGGGAGTAAATTCTGTCTTCTTTTTGCTAGAGGAAGGAATGACTGAAAGCTGGTATAATTGGAGTCCCAAGGAAACAAATAATCAAATATATTCTGCTTAAGCACCTTGAAGACAACCTGTTAAGTAACAACTCACATAAATTGTCAAACCAGCCTGGTATTTCCTCACACTAGAGTCTTCTGACATAGAAGGCCCTCCCTCATTTTTGTGTTGTTTCATGAAGATGGATCTTCAGCTGACTGGTGGTTCTGCAGAAAAGAGCCCAGGAGCTAGAGAGGATCTCCAACCAAATATGTATTCTCCATGCTAAACTTCTGCAAAAAATATTTTTAAAAAAGCAAACTGTCTCAGGATGTGTAAACATGAATATTATATGTAAACCAGCTGCTCTGTTGAATACTGGCTTTAACTGCAGCATCATTGCACCAAATTAGAGGCGCCATGTTTCCAGAAGTTTATGGACCTTTATGGAAGGAGGGGGCAAAGCAGAGCAAAAAGATTGATCAGAAACCTAGAAAATGTGGCTTTAAAGAAAGAATTGAGATGGTGGAGTACAGGGAACAGAAAACTGAGGAGGAGATGTGACTCTTCAAATATGTAAAAGACTGCTGCAAAGGTGAGATTTGCAAAATGTTCTCAAGGCATTATTTAGGACATTGATCCATTGATCTTTAGGGTGAGAAACAGCATGCTAAGATGCAGCTAGGGGGATTTAGGTTAGACATGAGAAAAGATTTTCTATCAGTAAGAATAATTACATGGTGTAAGAGATTTCTGAGGGGAGCTAAGGAGTCTGAGTTGCTGCAGGTTTTTAAGAAAACATTAGACAAACATCTGCCAGGAATGGTTTAGGTATAGTGGATTCTGCCTTTAGACTAGTTGACCTCCCTACTAACTCTGTGATCACGAC
>JBCJKH010010783.1:14237-28104 GCA_039877255.1 Loriculus beryllinus | reverse complement strand
GCCCTTTGATCATCTTCGTGTCCCTCCTCTGGTCTCACTCAAGCAGGGCCACACTCCTCTTATGTGGGGGCCAGGGTACAGACACAGTACTTCAGATGGGGTCCCATAAGAACAGAGTAGATGGGCAGAATCACCTCCCTTGATCTGCTAGTCACAATACTTTTCATGCAGCACGGAGTGTAGTTGGATTTCTGGGCTTCAAGAGCACACTGCTGGGTCATGTTGAGCTTCTTATCGACCAACACCCCCATGTCTAGTTTGATCCGTTTAGGAAGTTATGCAGCAATGTATAAGGGTATTAGTATTTGCTCCTCAACTGAAATAAGTAACTCAACTTGTGACGTATTGTAGGAACAGAACCAAATCTTTTCAGTTGCACTTTGCAAACTTGAGTAAATATAATAATTCCATCTGATTGTCCATTATTAAGCTACCTGATTTGTTACATTCTCTAGTCCTTTCAGCGCATGAGAAAGATGAAATGTGTCCTCTGAAAAATTGAAGTTGTAGGCACAAAGATGTCTTACTGTTTCTAAAACTTAAATATTACCATGAAAATAGGTTTTTAAGACACTGTCATTTTTTCTGATGAAGAAGTTATGTTCTGAATAATGTTGAACTTAGCTGTGCAGAGCATTAGATTTACTCCCAGCGAAGGTTAATGAAAAGACATTAAGGCTTCCACTGCTCCAATGATTCCCCTAGACCTGTTTTCTATAAATCAATGCTAAAAAAGGAAATGTTTTTTTATCTTACATGAATACTGTCAAGACCTACACAATGTACACCTCTTTTTAGATAAGACCTTTCACTGTTTGAAAACAGGTTCTGAATTTCTTCTGTGAAATTACATTTGGGTAGTAATGAAAACCATCTTTCATACTTTCATGTAAATCTTTAAAAATTGGTTTTGACTAAAAAGTTTATTGTTTTGCATTACCCTACGCTCTACTGTCTCTGGGAAGGATCTCTTTCATCCTTATTACAAATTTACTCTGTGTTTTCTCTTATTAGCAGATGTGCTTTCTTTTGTTTTGCTACTCATTATGTTATTATTGTGTATCTAGATTTTTAATTTCAATAGTCTCACTTATTGTTTACAGTGTTGCTTTCTTTACGGAAATAATGTAGTATACATTCCATATTCCTGTTTACACTTTTTTTTCTTTTTGTAGCTCAGCCTCTGTTAGTTAGAAATTAATTTTCTTTTTGTTTGCATTTACTTGTTATACATGTTCTTCAGTGAGGGCTGTGAGGAATTGGATTGTAGATCCAATACTGGTCAAAGACATTTATTAAATACATTCATTTAGTAAAGTCATTAAATAAGTGCTTTCCATGAGAAGCCATCATTGAAAGTGCCAGAAATAACACTTTATTGTTACATAATAATTTCAATTTGGACAATTTAACATGACTTATAAAATTCTATTATATGGTCTTAAAGGTAAAGGTTATTGTTATCTTTACTGGTAAAGAAAATGAGCTTAAAATGTAAAGGACTAAATTATTAAATATTACTTTTATCATCTCTCGTTCATTAAATGAGCAAACTCTTACTTGTATACATAGAGCATTTAGATGCCTGTTTTACACCAATTTGAAGTTGTTGCTTTAGTTACTTCTGCATTTATTACCTTAGGAAATTGATTTCTTCCCTACAGACATTCTAACTTTTATTAAAGTAAGTGTTTCAAATTGCACATAGAAAAGAAAGAAAGCATTTGATGATTGCCGTTTAACACTAACATAACATCTGAATTTGGTAATATCTTCATTAAATGTTCGCTCACTGTGATTGACAAGGCTGTGATTCACTGTTTACGATCTCTTTTCATAGAGTATTTGTAATTATTTATTTATATATTTGCCTTTGGAAATACTGTCTCATCTTGAATAAATATGACAAATTCAGTAACTGAGCAGATGTATTAAGAGTTTAGCAGACAGGCATACATTTTCATAGATGAGGTGATCCATATCCATTTCATTGCAGGAATGTTGTCTGAAAAAATGGAGAAAAGAACGAAAAGAGACCCGAACTCCCTAATATTAGAAAAATGTATAATACTTAGTGATGAGTTGAAGACATGTAATTAGAAACATCTTTGAGTCTGATAGTGTATGGTTTCATAAATTACAATTACTGTCACTGGGCAAATTTTGCTAAATCATACTTAATTGTATCATAAAACTAAGAGAAATAATCATTAAATGTTAAAGTCTGAACATGCTAATGCATCGTTTCCCAAACTAAAAAGATGCAGCAATAACTGCTAGATACATATTTTATCATTCCCTTTGTCTTCTGAAAACATCAATCTATCTTCATAGTTTTCTGGGTGGTTTCTAGATTAGATGCACAATGACTGCAGATCACAGCAGTGCTCATTCTGTAAGTGCCAGATCTTGTGAAACTGGAAATATGAACTGGCAGTAGCAAGTTCTCTTTCCTTCTGCAATACTTACGGCAAAAAGTCAGACACATAAGCCAGCAGTGAGTGAGGCAATTGGTGAGGCGAGTCATGCTGTCTTGCTCCTTGCCTGTCTCATGGACACGAGACGTGTCTGCAGTATAATACTGAACCAGTTCTGAGGAAGTTGGAAGTTTTTTACACAGTGAAGTGGTGAGCCACTGAAAGATAATCATTTGAATCTGGGAAGCAGTACAAACACATCAGTTAATTAACTCTATTCTCAGTTTACACAGCTGAACTGCTCCAGGTTGAGTATGATGCTGCAATGCATAGTATAGGCATGCCCTTAGGATTGACCTCTGGAGACACCTAACCCTGATTTCCATTTTTGAGACAACCACCTAAACCATTCTTCAGAAACCATATAGTTATCAGTCCTTTCAAAAGCCAGCTGGAGGAGGTGGAGATTGAAAACCCCACTTCCATGCATAGATCAATTGTTACCATCATCTTAAAAAGAAAACTGGAAGACTTTAATTTCAGTACATTCCCTCCTCATATTAAGACATATTAAATGGAGAAACTTCAACAACAGGAACTAACTATACCTTCAGACTATTTGTGCATAGTGCTTCCTTGCTTCCCACTACTGTAATTCTTTCACTTTGCATGAAATATCCTATTTCCATTGATGTAGGTCTTCCAGCAATCTTCCATCTTCTTCTAGATGCCCTAATTACTCAAGCAGAAAATTACAGATAGCAATGGGAGACAACACAGTCATTTTGTTTCCATCTTTTTTCAAGGAAGTTAAGCAAAATAAGTCCTTATCAAAATTTTGTTAGCTATAAACCGCACAACGTAGAAAGTGGCATTCAACTGAAGCAACATTGCAAATTCCCAAACGAGAGGAGAGGAATCCCAGGCATTCCTACTAGGAAAGGCCTTGAAAATGGAAACAAGCAAGAGACAATACAAACCAAGCCAAAATCAATCACCTGGACTTCTCTTCAGCAGTTGGAAGCTGTGGGTAACTTAAGTTCTCACACTCCTCATACACACACTATCCGTGAAAATCAATCAGTTTCACAGGAGTGTTACAGGAAAAAAACATCAGGAAAAAGCCTTGACAGGTCATGTAAATTTTGGTCCTTCTCCAGATCTTATTGTTTCCAAAATCCAGGCCTGTACTATGAGTAATCTATTTTTTTTTAATCTTTCTCTAGCCTAAAAAACAAACATAAATAAATGCTATTTATGCAAAGACTAAGTCTAAGCTGCCTGTGAAAAGATAAATGCATTTTGTGTTTGATTAAAAAATAGCCACAATAATTTGTGAACTCCAAGAGTTATTTCTAATGCATAGCATTTGCTACAATGGAGGAATAGCAAAAAAATATTTTTAAAAGGTGGCAGACTGTGATTTCTTCCAGTGAAGTACTTAATTTTGCTTTTGCTGAGATAAACTAAAAAAGATACGTAAGGAAGGGAGTTAGCATGATAATTGACTACACATACGTTATCTATGTGGAAGAGACAAAAAGATACAAAAAAAATGCAGAGCATTTCCACTGGAAATGTTAATCATGACTAAATAAGTTCCAGCTGTTTATCTCAGGCCAACATCTCTATCCTTCTATGTATCTGCAAAGGTTTTAACATGAGTGTGTTGATGGTTTCTAGCAAAATCAAATTCCCAAGAAGTGAAAAGATACTTATAAGCGCTCTACGTGAACGTAGCCATTAACCTGAAAGTTTTCCAGCTCTCAATTTCCTACTCTGCTTTTGTGCCATCTCTATATTAAATTTTATTTACATTTCTTTATTTAGTCTGTTGTTTTGGAGATAGCATAGAACTTTTTCTGCTTTAATAGTAACATAGTAAGGAAGAGTTCATATTAATATTAACCCCACTAATAATTTAGTTCCTTTGGGGCTATATGGTAAAAGATGGATGTAATATTGCACTAATTCCCAGAAAGCATCTTACTCTCTTTTTGTCTTTTCTATACAGAAAGTCCCATTGAGATGATCCAAAGTAGTAATGTGAGTGCCCATTTTGCTTTTGTCAAATCTTCTAGAACCTATGAATGCAGATATCTGGGAATCCGAGTGAATGGAAAAAAAATGCTCCCTTTAAATAATTACCAGGTAAGGAAGAGTCTTTTTTTTTCTTTTTTTTCCTTTTCTATACTTTTCTTATTCAAATGGCAAGTGAAAGGACATATTTTATCTTGTGATGATTCCAGAGCACTGTTTCTTGTCCACAATTTGGTATCACTGAAACTGTATCTTACTGATTTAAGGTCCCTTCTAACCTAACCCATTCTATGATCAGCCCAAATTTCCTGTTTCAAAAATAGATTTCTCTGAGCTAGAATGTCCCTCCCCTTCCTTTTTCTCTGATGTGAGTGTCTGTAGGGTTGTATCTTTCACATTTTTTGCCACTCCTGTCATTCACAACTGCTGTACAATGTTTTCTGCCCCTTCTTGACTACCTTTTCACAGAGGTGGTACCAGCTCAGCTGATGGTCTCAGCTTCGCCCTACAGTGGGGCCACTGGAGTGGACTTTGTCCAGCACAGGGGCTATTTTCACAGAGGCCACCTCTGCAGCCCTCTGATACCAACACATAAAACCAGTACAGAACCATCCTGGAGATCATCAGCTAATAGTTTTGAGCAGAATGTGCTTTCACCAGGGATCTTCTTGATATCCCGCTAAGTGTTGTAATTCCATTGATTCAGATAGGCAAGAGACTAATTTTTACTGCCACTGAGAACTCCAAATTGCCACTTTCTTCTGTAGGCTTCCCTTGGGTTTTTTTCTGTTACTTTTTAATTGTTAATTTCCTATTTCTTCCACATCTTGGACAGCAGAAAGCTATGCAGGCACTGGCAGAAGGACAAGACAGACAGCAGAACAAAATGCTGTGAGTGCCTGAATCATTAGCTATAAAAATAAGAAATATGGCATGGAAACAAAAGCTCTTTGGAGCTTCTAACTGATAATAGCCCTAGCATGGACTTCAGGTTGCAAATACAAAACTTTTCACATGGTGGAGTGGGTCATCTATTTCAACCGAGAATGCAAAACTTTAAGTACTCATTCTGGAGCAAGGTATCAAAATCAGTAAACTTCTGTTAGTCTCTAAAATAAGCTGTTTTGATTTCAGCTTTGTCATCAGGATCTGTCACCCTTTTAGAATAAAGATTAAATTTTAAACACTAATATCTGCCCCTACTCAGCAGATTAAGAGAGCCTATGATAAAGTTTGTATTTTGTTTTTATTTAAATTCGGTTACGGGCCTAACCTTAATCATATACTTAAGTACTTTGACAAAATGGGAAAGAAAGAGAATGTTTACCTAAGCATTTGTGCCATATTTTTTGATTGATACAAGTGATCATATTTTGGGATTTCCTTTTTCTTTCAGTGGCAGATAAATAGAAACTGTAAGTTATTCAGAGGAAAGTCTGTTCTCATTTGCTTTCATGTTCTTTACACTTAATTTCTTGACTTTTCTATGTTATCTCAGATTTACCCCAATATGCTGAAAGCAGCAGTTGGTTCTTAGCAACTGAGACAAATAAAAGCAAACACAATTTAATTGTCAGTTTGAGAAGCCCTTACCAGATATTTAATAAAAAGAAGAGCTCATTTTATAATCTTCCTTCTTACTTTTTCTAGACAAGGGAGGAGATGGTAGTGGGGAATATCATATTGTTGTTTATAGAGCCAAACATATCTACAAGAGGGGATTAACATTCTTTTTACTCCCAGAAACAGGCCCACTTATATTCTCTGGGAGATCTGTAAGTGCTGTAAAAATGCTGTAAAAAAAACAAGTGCTATAAAAACCATGAAGAAAGATAAATGAAACTACCATTTTGGTGAGGAGGTCTTGAAATTTTGGCAGAATTTGTAAAAATGTGTTTGAAGCCTCCAATTTCCTTTCAGTGTTACAGATAAAGAAATTAAACCTTTAACAGGAGAAAGAATTCTGACAAGGGCTGCTATGTAAAATTAAATCAGCCACCATCGACACGTCTACCTGATGAAAAGGCAGGGAGAATAACTAGGGTAATTATTTTTCAGTTCTTAATGGTCTTTTATTTATGTTTTTGTGTTGGTTTGTTAATGATAATTGCCTTTCCCTGTACTGTTTATTTTTAATGAACTACTCAAAATGGAGAATAAATACTGTAAAATCACAACAGTAATTATTCTGATCTACTTATCAACTTGCATGAAAAAAATAAACAGGACACTGGTGAATTTAAGGTTTAAATGAAATATGATAAATAATTCAAACCACTATTTAATATCACAAATCTGGGTTTATCAGACTTGGGTTCAACTTCTGAAAGAATTATCCAAAGCAGTATCTTGAGACAACAGCCTAGCTTTCTAATCCTTTCTACTTCCACTCCAATTGGCATTTGAAAGCCATAGTCTGTACTGAGGTATGTGGCACTGAGAAGCTACCCAAACAACCTCAGGGCGAACTTTTATGTCTCTATTGCAGCAGAAGTTTAAGTCCCATTAAGATCAGCTAGACCATATAGTGTTTCATTGATGCAACTGTATTGATTCTGTAATGTCCTGGGTTCAGCAGTAGCAGGCATTTTTCTCCTTCTTAGTAGCTGGTGCAGTGCTGTGTTTTTGATTTTCAGCCTGGGAACAGTGCTGATAACATCAGTGTTTTAAGTTGCTGATAAGTAATGTTTACTCTGACCAAGGACTTTGTGAGTCTCATGCTCTGCCAGGGAGGAGGGAAAGCCGGGAGGAAGCAGAGACCGGACATCTGACCCAAACTAGCCAAAGGGGTATTCCATACCACAGCACGTCATGCCCAGTATATAAACTGGGGGCAGTTACCCAGAAGGGCTAGATCTCTGCTTGGGTCGGACTGCGTATCGAACGGCGGGTGGTGAGGTGTTGTATTCTCTTCCCTTATTATTTCCCTTATCATTATTATTATTGGTGGTAGCAGTAGTGGTTTTGTGTTATACCTTAGTTACTGGACAGTTCTTATCTCAGCCAGTGGGTGTTACATTCTTTTGATTCTCCTCCCCATGCCTCTGGGAGCTGGGGGGGAGGAAGAGTGGGGGAAAGTGAGCGAGTGGCTGCGTGGCTGAGTTGCCAACTGGGCTTAAACCATGACAAGTGATGCACCAAGACCTCTAGAGGTAAAATAAGGCGGTGGTATCTGTAAAGGGTGAAGTTTCTTAGGTAAGAAAAGGTAACGTCAGTAAATGGTCTGGGGGTAGACCTCTTGATCTTCTCCTGAGGCCCTAACCACCAAGTCCCTAGCCCTGTGTCCACATCTATGTCTTGGCAAAGAAAGACTACATACGGTCATGGATACCAGAAGTTACTAAATGGCTTTGGTCCAATGCATAGTTTGGTTTGTTGCTATTCCTACCTATCTCCTACATGCTGTAGCTCCTACCCTTTGAGGTCCTGAACTTCTCTAGGAGGAGTGTTTCCACAGTCTGTTGTACAGTTTTCCTCTGAAGCCAGCACTAGTCGTTAGTAACGGAGGGTGATCAGATGTGGACAGATGAAGGGGAGGAGAAGATCTAAGGAACTAGAACTGAGGGAGGACTGGAGAGAAGTGTGAGGGAGCTCTTTACTGAAAACCAGACAAGTCAGTCTCCCCCGGATCTTTCAGTAATAGCTGCACTGAGAAAAGACAGGAGTTTGAAACATCATTATGCAAATAAAGGCAGATGCAAATATTCACACTGGGAAGGTAGAGAAGTTAATAAAAATTCCAAGTCAAAGGAAGATATTATTTATTTACTGTAAAAATGACTTTTGGCCATTTTCATACTTCTTGTGTCCTGAGCCAGGGTATAATTTTTTTTTTTTAAATACTAAAATTTGTCAGTAAAGGCAAAGATCATG
Source organism: Loriculus beryllinus (assembly GCA_039877255.1). Taxonomy (NCBI): domain Eukaryota; kingdom Metazoa; phylum Chordata; class Aves; order Psittaciformes; family Psittacidae; genus Loriculus; species Loriculus beryllinus. The sequence continues at coordinate 19,774 of JBCJKH010010783.1, read as the reverse complement.
ACTTAAGCCATAACTTAATCTCTGATCAATCCTCTAAGAACTAACAGGACCCAAGGTACAGTTGCTGCAATGAGGAGACATACATTTCTATTCATCAGTTAAGTCTGAATTAGATCAGATGACAGATGCTTTATTCTCTTTTTCCTTTATTCTTGATTTCACAGTGAAATAAAGAAAGTTTCAGTAGAAATATTTGATATTCGTCTTTATAGCAACAAAATATATTAAGTGCCAAAAGTGTATCTTTCACTTATGCAGACCTGGTGCTTATTTCTTGCTTTCTTGCACTTAGCTGTGTCATTCAAGAGCTATAAATTCTGAATCCTGATTGACAGAATCAGTCTGACTCATTATTTCAGCATCTGGATTTAATTGCATTGTTGATTTTTTCCACTTCTTTGTTGGAAAGTCAATAAAATGCTCAACCAAATTTTCAGCCATTGTAAATTAAGAGACCACAAGTAGAAGTACATGGATTTGCACCAGTTCAGACACTGGAATACCATCTATGTTCCTGCAGGCAACAAATTAGAGAAAAAAAAATTGGAATCTCAGGTTTTACTTACTGATATTTTTCCTTTGTAGGGGAACACCATAGCAATATGAAAACTACTATGTTCTTTCTTGTTTAAAAGGCTTCCTAAACTCCCTCTTGGACTATAATACAGCTGTTATAACATACAGTTATACTCAGAATTAACTGTACTCAGTGTAACCAGTTCAGTGCATAGTATTTCCCAGCTGAACTCAACATTGTTTTTTCTCAAGTAAAACAGTTTCCATTCTTTCAGTCACGGATGATCACATGTGTTTAACATTTGATCAGGGACTAGTCCTGAGTTTCTTCAAGTCACCTCACTGATACTTGTCTTGATGATGACAAAAGGTCATGCTCTCCTTTGGTGCATGCTCCCAGGCTTAACACTGGTGTGACTCAGTCTTTGCTGAGGATTAGGAATTAAAATAGCATGGCTGCTGAAGCTGTGGCTGGTGAGCCATGAAGCATGGGAGAGGACTTCCCACCAGGGCCTGACTGGTGACCTGTCAGGGCTAATGATCTCTTTCTTTTTTTAGCTTATGCAAGCATATGTCTCATACAAGAGTAGTCCAGAAAATGTCAGTGGGCACACACACTTTACTTGGAGAGACTTTGAAAAGATTGAAAGACATGATATAGGGGATGTTTTACAGCCTTCCTCAGAGTTCATAGAAGACTTGAACAAACAGAAAGAGTTTTTTTGGTTTTCACTGTTACCCAGAGAATGTAAAAGTAGAGTATTTCTTTCAGAAGAAGCAAAAATATTTTCCTTTCCTGCAATACATTTCTTCTCTATGCTTGGGGTTCAAATGGTGTTATGGGAATAGTAATGTTGTACTGCAGTGGCTTTTTACCAATACTCAAAATTACTTTAAAAATCATCTGCCATTTTACTTACCTTGAGTGAAACTAGATTGCTTCTTTCAGTGAAACAATCTAAGCCTCAGTGACATAAACCTAGTCCATGGGTCTACTTCCTTGCCGGAGTAGCCCTTCAGCATAGAAGAGCAATCACATGGTCCTGGATTTGGCAGAGAAAAAGAGTGTTCCTATTCACAGTTTTGTTCTTAGGAAACCTGAGACTCCCAACTAAAAAGTCTTTGGAAATCCCTGAGATTCAATATAGCAACGTAGTTAAAAGTAAACTAAACTAAAACCACCCACATACACACATACATACTTGTTAACTTTAGGTGGTGAAGGGAGGAACTGGAACAGTCTCTAGGGTCAATTTGATATCACAAACACCAAAAACAACAACAAAAATCCTGGCACTGAACAGGAAAGTTTCTGTCACAAAAATGGATATTAGAGATTCTTTAGCCCAAATAAAATCAATTGCAGCCAGAGTGCAAATCTACTTCTAGGAACTGGGAAAACTGAAAAGATGGAAGCGCTTGATAGACTGACTGAAGCTGGAAGTGGCTTAAAGAAACTCTCAGGTGCACTAAGCCAGTGATGTCCCCTCGTGCTGTACAGGCCTCATAGGTCCAAGGTCTACTTCTCAGAGCTCTGTGGAAGATGACTTAGGGAAACTAATGTCTGAAAACCACAGAGGAATCTGAAAAACTCTACAGAAGCCACATCTCCATCAGGGAAAAAAAAAAAAAATCCTAAATCCAAAGGTGAAAATCACCTGCATTAAGCAATTAGATTGGATGGAAATAGAAATATTATTTGATAGTAAGAAGTGATATGTGTATAACAGCAGGCAAAACCAAATGTAATCTTAAGGGATTCCTAGTTAAAACAAAAAAAGGTGAATATTTAAGATCCTGTCAAGTAAACTGTAACAAATGGAAAAGAACTGATTTTTAATATAGAATCACCTAACATCGAGGAGTATTACCTGCCTCCACTGCTGTGAAAACATGAATCACTTAGTGAGAGCAATTAGGATATGAAATATTGTATTGTAAGTGTAGAGACCAGTTACTATTGAAGATTTTTTCCTCTCTCATGCTAAAAAAAATTCAACTAAGTGCTCAGCTGATCTAGTAAGATCCATTGCTGGTGGTTCCATACAGGGATTGGCCTTGTGATAAAACTACAGGTTATGACACAGAGTTCTTCTCAAAAAAATTGTACAAAACTTCATTTTTGTACAGTCTCATGAAAAACTAAAAGACGTATGAGATGATGGTTGGCATAAGAAGAAATTTTGTGTATTACAAACAATGAATATATAAGAAGCTCAGTTACACTGATTTCTAGATAGCTTTTACTTAAAAAAAAATCCTGTTGAAAGGCAAGAATGTTAAAATTTATATAGATGAGTGCACAGGCAAAAAATAGCACCATTATCTTGGAAGAAATGCATAGATTCGCATTTGAAGATATCATTTTTGCAGATGAGCTATATTAGACTATTAAAATAGGCAGATACACTCTGCTGCCAATAAAACATAGCATAAAGTTTGCAAGTGAAAATTTTACATCCTGGGAGGGAAAAAATAATCCTGTTTTAAAAGTCTTCTCCTTATTTTCCTACTCCGTTACAAAAAAAAAAAAAAAGAAAAAAAAATTATACAGTAATACATTCACTCTTTCATGGCCATGAAATTGTTAAGTCACAGAAAAGAAAATTGATACTCTTTTAAATGGTACACTACAACAAATATCTTATAGAATACAATCAAATCTGTTTGATGAATAATAATATGACAGAGCCACATTTTCAAAGTACCTGAAAATTTCTAAAATATGCTTATATGCCTAAATCTTTCATGCTTTGTTTCAATGTGTTTTGGGAGCTTAGTTTTGAGGAGTTTTGGATTTGTTTCTAGGAGCTTTATTTTTTGGAAATTCAAGCTGTTGCAAAACCGTGTATCAATACATTGTTACCAAAATTATACAAATTCATCCCATGCAAAGCTCACAGAACGTAACTTGGGTGAACTAACTGTGTAAATCCATTAAATTTGTCAAATAATGCCATATATTTCAGAGACATAGAGGAAAATAAACACAAAATACAAAAATGTATTAAAAAATGTATTAATACAAAAATATATTAGTTCTGCAATTCTGATGTAGCAGATAAGTCACTACACAATATTAGAATAAAAATTTTAAGATAATAAAAAGTATTAATGGAAAAGAAAAAGAATTATGACCAATGAAAAACTGTATATAAGAAGCTTCAATGTTTGTTCTTATTCTTATTTATGCTTAAGGGAGAAATTGTCTGAAGAACAGAATATACCATGGACTAATAATTAATGAGGTGGAAGATAACATGCACCAATTGAGGCAGAAAAGAACCTTTTTGTAAATGGTGTGACATCTATTGTCTAGACTGTCACATGTGTTATATAATGGTTCCCAAAATTGCCCATTTGTTTAATAGTTTCCTAGAATCCTCTCAAATTCCAAAATCAATGAACAATTCACTGAAGTTGAAATCCAGCAAAGACAAAATTGATAGCACTTCTCATGCATCTGTATCTGTAATAAGTGCTAATGCCCAGCTATTTGCCTAAGGCTTGCTAATAGCTTCAACTTTCAGTTGCTTATTTAATTGAGACCCAAATAATTCGTTCCAGGAAATCCTAAATGAGGGATTATAATAAAATCATACACAGATAGAGATACTGTTAGGCAAAATTCAAGAACTTCAGTGTCCCATCTATATGCCTTTTTAATAAGCTATCCTGAGGACAATAATTCTACTTGGACATGCAGTGAGAAGATGTTGGCTGTTAAGAGCTGACCATATCAGACTCCATCAAAATGCATGGGAAACTGAGGTTGATTCCTGCAGCACAAGCAGTAGCTTAGTATAATCCCTTCTGTTGGATAACAGTATAGGCACATAATGATCTCTGGAGATAATAAGGCAAGAGAAAATACAGAATGAGGAACATTATAAAAAACTTTAAATATAGTTATTATACCAATATAATATGTTTATTTATAAGTGGTTAAAACAATGCATATCAAGGAATGGGAAAGTGTAGAAAGCCATTTATAGACTTAAAAAAAAAAATTAATGTATTTTCATACTAGTCCTGTTTAATATAAGATTAACGTTTTTACTTTTTTGTGTTCCACTTCAAAATAAGTTTGGATAAATGCAAATTAAGAAATGATAGCAACCTCACTCAGGACACAATAGGTGAATTATAAAGATTTATAGAAGTATAATTGTTACATTGTGTCAGCCAAGACAACGACTGCCCAAAGCAATTAGGTAGAAAGCTTCTTAATCAGACTTGAGATTATGAAAAAAAAAAAAAAAAAGAGGGCAATTGCCCGCCCTTCCAAAAAGCAGAAGGAAAAAAACATCTGCTCTCCTTTACTAACTGCAACAGGGTCCTGAGATTCCTCTTCTGAGAATAAACATTTTGTATCTAGAATAACAAACATGTTTCTTTATTGCATTTTCCTCTGGCAAAGAAATACTAATAATGATAATTAATATTTTTATTATTATTTTAATATTATTTCCTGGGTAAGAATCCTTTGTGTGCGTGTGGGATTATATCTGTAACCTGAACCCAACATCATTACCAGGCTACCTGTTCATTCAGGAACTCTGACCTTCAGAACTTCTACCAGCAATTTATTTTGCATAAGTTAACCTCACATTTTCCACTTGCTCACATGTAAGTCTACCTTCCTATGGACTTTACTGAAGTCAAGCAGAAAGTGTTGTGTTTGATGCGTTTGCGTTAACTTTTGTAACGTCCGTTACTGTGCACGTCAAAAAGCCTAATCAAAAGCAGATAAAATATTGTAATAAAACACTATAGGTATCCTAAACTAATTGTTACAATAGCCAATGAGGAAATAACTGTAAATATCTTCAGAGGGTAAATGCAGACTGTGTTCTAACTTCACCTGACTGCCACGATTTTCCAAATATGATGGACAGTGGCTTAGCAGCTTCATTTGGCAGGTCCTTCAAGACCTGCTCACAACCCAGAAAGCCAACCGTATCCTGGGCTGCATCAAAAGGAGCGTGACCAGCAGGTCCAAGGAGGTGATCCTGCCCCTC
>JBCJKH010010783.1:0-14137 GCA_039877255.1 Loriculus beryllinus | reverse complement strand
TCAGACAAATTTCATAGGCTCAAATCTGGCTGTCTTTATGCAAGTCTTCAAGCCAGCAAGAGTCCTCACATAGCTTGCGGAAGCAGAATTTCATCATTTTTATTTCTAACCCAGTTCTCAAAAATGTAGCTAAATCTTGGGATAACATCACTGTTTGTGTTTAGTAGGAAAATACAGAAATAAATTTTGTTTCCCCATTTCTGTTTCTTCCTTGATAAACTTAAAACTTGGAGAAGAGGACGTTCCTATTGAAAAAAGTTTTTAGAGGAAACACTCAGTAGGGAGAAATTAGTTCTTATAATCAGAGAACTGATGTTTAGGCAATATAATATACTATTACCTCTCTTTAATGTTTGTGTTAACAAAGCATGTGTATGGCTTAGCAAGTATAATTGCTTTTTCTTTGCAAAGCCATTGCACTTTTTCTTACATGTAAAGTAAAAAGGCAGCTATGCAGCTTATACTCATCCAGTATAACATATCCAATGCAAGAGATTTATGCAATGGACCTGCCTTTCTTATGATGTAAATAACATTAATTTATTTTTCTTCATTCTTTTGCCTTTGTAAGTATTCATTTCCCTGATGCTTTGAGACATTTCTGTGCTGACAGGGAAGTTGACCTGTAAACTTCCATTAGTGATCAAAATTATACTGACATAAATTGAACATACCTTTAAAATATAAACAATGGACATATTCAATGCTAAAATGAATCTACAAACTTGCCATCACATACATAAAGCTTTTCCTAGGCTTCGGATATTTCAAATATAATGTTCAATGGTGATGTACCTTGACTGAGATACAAGGCACCATTCTAGCCCTTTTCAGCCCGGTGTCAATCTAAACTGTATATACTCACCAACTTGTTATTGCAAGGCTACTGTTGGAATGTGTAGAGTTCTCAACTATTGTTCTTACTGTAGCAATCTGCTTTGAGGGGCTCAGACTCCCACATCCACTTGTCTGTGAGAATAGTCAGTGCTAGTCCTGCCAGTCTACAGTAAAGGAAAGGTGAGATAACTGTAGTTTAAATCTTTTCCAGATAATCTTATCCTCCTCATGCCTAAAAGAAACATCTTGTTGAGCCCTTAGTGTTACAAAAGTTAGTAGTCCAAAGACCTTTGCTTCCTCTGGGTTATGAGTCTTCATTGGAAGGGCTGAAGTTGCCTCTCATGCCCACTGAAGGGTACCCAGCTAGCTTTGATTTACCTTAAGGCTCAAAAAGCATGTTAAAATTCAGCTACTGAATGTTCAGCTTCTTTTCTTGTTGAAAAACAGAAGCTGCAATCATAAATAAGAGTACCTTAATCTATTAGTGGCCCTACTAACAGTTGCAGAGAACAACTTAATAATAAAATAATATTTCAAGCTATAAATACTAAATCAAGATGCAAATGGATTGTCTTGTACCTCAGTATAAATTGCAGATACAATACCACCTAAAATTCAAGCTGAGATTTAAGGTGATTCCCAGACACTTAAATTCCAAGACATAATTTAATATGGGTTTAGCTAAAGTACTAATGTTTAATTGCTCCTTACAAGAGCTCTTTCAACAGAAGACTTTATTATGCCTAAACCAGGCCAGAATGATATTAAAATCGTGCTGCAGAGCAGTATAAATTTGACCTGTCATTGGTGCAGTTCCATAAAGAATGGTACCATCTTCATGGAGAGCCATTTATTTATATTTTGTGTAAACTTGATAGCTATTGAAAAAGTCTGCAAGGAAATAAGCTCTCAGAAAAAGCAGCTGATATACTGAAAGCCACTGAATTTGTTTAGTCAAAGTAATCAGATAACATGAAACTGAGCAACCTTAAATACCTGTTAATGCAGATAGGCCCTTTTAGCATAACATTTAGTTATATTTTATAACATTTAATTATATTTTGGTATATTCTAGCTGGGGCAAGACAGTAATCACAGTCAACAAAAAGCAGGGACTGAGGGGATCTCAGGAGGTCATGAAGCTCCCTTCACTCCACTGGAGAGGGAAGCACTTGTTCCTTCATCATTCCCAAATGGTGAGCACTAACCCACTATCACCACATCCCAGGAAAATTGTATGGACTTCACCATCCTTACTGGACACTTAGAAAAATCTATTTAAACTAAGTTTCTCATATTGAAATTTAAACCTAACTCTTATCCTGTTGTCCCTAAGGATAAAGTATTCTCTTCCCTGAACTGATTTGAAAACTTTTGCAATGGTCCCCTTCTCCCCAGACTTTCCTAGAATGAAGAACTCCATTTCTTTCACTCTTTAGTTCCAAACTACTAATCAGATTGTCCGGACTAATTCAAAACTCCTCTCTTTTGAATCCAAATATCTGAAACTATACACAGGAAAGCTGTAACTCTGTCAGTTCCAACCATGGTAGAAAGCCCATTTCACATATTTTGCATATAAGGACAGCTCATTATACAACCTAATGTGTTATTTTCCTTTTTTTCAACCGAATGATGCTGTTGACTAATGCTGAGTTTATTGTTCCCAAATCTTTTTCTGCATTGCTACCAAACAAGTACCTCATCCTCTGCTTGCACAGTTGATAAGTTTTGCCCAAGTGCAATAGATCACACTTTCTTCTGATTAATTTCTTATGTTTTGCATTTTCATGTTTTGCATTTTCATGTTTCTCCTCTGTTTGTCAAGATCACCCTGTACTTCAGTACACTTACTGCTACACACCATGGTATCACAGAATCACAGAATGGTTTGGGTTGGAGGGAACCTTTAAAGATCATCTAGTTCCAATCTTCCACTAGGCCAGGTTGCTCCAAGCCCTGTCCAGCCTGTCCTTGCACTTCCAGGGATGGGGAAGCCACAGCTTCTCTGGGCAACCTGTTCCAAGTCTCACCGCCCTTACAGCACAGAATTTCTTCCCAATACCTAATCTAAATCTACCCTCTTTCAGTTTAAAGCCATTAGCCCTTGTCCTGTCACTACCTGCTCTGACAAAAAGTCCCCCTCCAGCTTTTTTTGTAGGCTCCTTTAGGTGCTGTAAGGGATATTTTCTAGTTTCACCTTCTGTCCACCTAGATACTATGATATGGTCCTTTATTTAAAGTACACTACATTAGATATCTGTCCTACATATAATCTTTCCTAGGGCACAAGTATTGATTTTTCTTCTGGGTCAAATCTTGTAACTCTTTATAAGCAAAGTTCAAAAGTAAGCTCCGGTACTTCATTCTGGCCATTAATGAAAATACTGAGCATAAACACATAACCAAGATAGACTTTTGATGAACCAATTCATTGCATACCTTCACAACCTTTGACAACTACTGTCTTCAAGTAGTTATCATTCAGTCTTACAACTGTTCTGGATAAAGCAGGAGATAACAAGTGTTCTTAAGTCTGTTCTCTAATAAAATGATGCATACAGCCATTTTGGATTTTCTATGGGTAGTGGAACTTGCTTTTATAGAGGAGAACACAAATGGTTCATAAGAAATCTAATTTATTTAGATGGCAAACCATCTCACGAGCCTACTCCCAGCGGCATAGACAATAAGGATCCTTAGGCCTTCTGTTCATAAAAAGAGGACCTTTTTTCCACCACGATCCCCACTTTATCTTGTGAGTAACTGGGACAGATTATGCAACCAGAGGGTATTTCATGTTTATATGTACAACCAGGTACATGCCTCCCAGAGGACAGATGAAGGCATCCATCACTTGACTTGAGGAGACAGTGACTACAACAAACATTTTGCAATGACTTCTAGATAGAGACCATCTTTCATTCCCCTCCTCCCATGAAAAATAGACTGTTTTCCTAGGTATGAAAGGCAATTAGGAGGACAGAATAAGAGAGGCCCTAAGAGAATCCACATGTCTCAGAAAGGGACAAAACTCAAGGACACCAACAGAATATCCTCAGGAAACATCCCTTCAGAGAGTGGATAAGATGTGGATAACACATGGGTTTTCTGCACTAGTTGATCAGCATTTTTCAGTGGCTCATTCAGCTTTTCTTCTGCCTTGTATCATAATGAACTTACAGCTTGAGAGAGAAGTTATTTTACAGACAAGAAGCTAGACTCAGTTATTTTCACCACTAGGCTGGAGACAGTCATGCTTTTGAACTGGCTTCCAAATCCTAACCTAAACATCATGGTATTTCCCCAGAAAACCAAAATCTATTAATAATATCAATTATAATGCTAGTGTAGCTATTATCCACAATATTTATTTAGAACTGATGCCAAAAGAAAATCATCCCATTACTAATCATTTGGAACCAATGTAAGAACCTGAAATCTTCATCAACATCCATACACTTTGCAAAGCACCCAAATGACACAAGTCCATAGTGGATTTCTGTCTCCGGATGAGTTTTGGGCTGCTGACAGAATAGGTCTACAGAGCACTTCCTATGTGTGGTAAGTTTTTAAAAAGAACTGAGTAGGAGATTTGGAAATTATGATTTAATACTGAGCTGTGCAATATTACAATATAAAATTAAAAAAAAGAAGGATGGTCAATATCTACCAACATGAGAAGTTGCTTAATAACTTCCCAATTTATAATAGATATTATGAAAAGTATCAAATCAAATGGATACCTTTCCCTAGACAGGTTATCATTTAGAAAAACATTCTGCAGACAAAGAGACTGTGACTTTTGACCCAAATCCAGAAGCAAATCAACAAGTCCGTAAAGATGAGTCTGGACTCACCCAGACTGAAACCAATATCAAAGACAGGGCTGGATAATTAGTTTCTTAATTAAGGCAATTTAAGTAAAAATAATGAAGAAGGAAGTCACATTTCTGTAAAAGCAATTTGGCAGATGGGCTAGGCCTCTGCATTACAGTACTTCAGAAGACACTATCAAGGAAGACACTATCAAGGAAGACACTATCAGTTGTTTTGTTTGTGAAGTGCTTGAATTAAAACCTTGGTGCCACTCATTTGCTATTTGCCAGTAGCTTTGAGTGAGTAATTCTCTGCCTGTAATATATATGACTAAATTAGCCTCTTTTCTTCTCATGGAATATCCAGCAGCAGATCATGATTTTCTCCTTTAAACGTACTCAACAAATATATCAGAATTGTTACCCTGTGAACTGATTGCAATTATTTGAAATTCAAGCTGCATCACTTGTTTGGGATCGATAAATCAGGTCGCACTGTTTGTTCCCTCTTACTGATCAAGCGTGAAAAACACTACTTCTATGCACATAGTTGTGTGTTCCCCCTCAAAATCAGTCTTCATGTGAAGCAGAATTTGCATTATAGCTTTTTATAGACCTTTCTGCTAAAAGTACACCTCAAGTGATTGTTCTTTCACCAAGAAGTAAATAGGAATGGGTTCTATGTGACTATGGGCAAAGATAATTCATTTAAGAGCTTTAATGATTACTTGTGGACATTTTTTGTATTACTTAAGCCATCCTTGTTTATAGACAAATAATGAATGAGATAAAAAAATGCCTTCAATCTACATAACGTCCTTACAAAAGACTGAAATGACCAAAATAAAAAGAAGATAAAAAATAAATATATCCAGTATTCAAAGAGGGAATGCTGAATTGCACACAAAATTTGGCAAAAGGAGAAGAACAAAAAAATCCAATCCCTCTATTGTGCACGATTTATCAAAACCTGCACTTTAATAAGCCAGGAATAAGCTCCAATCTACAGGTTTTGTTTTCTTTCCACAGAGCAACAGGGTTCTGGTTAAAGGGTTCCTTGTGGACTGTAATTGCTATGCTGTTTGCAAATGTTGATATAATTTGGAAGTGTAAAATTATTCTCACATGATGGCTCCATGGATTCAGCTAGTCCACTGTTGAACAGAGAACAAGCAAAAAGAATAAAAGAATATCCCCAAAATGTGGTCATTAATTTTTACAGGGGGTTAATTATTATGAATGTAAGCATGTGTTCTCTAAGTATTTTGATAGTTTGGAGATACAAATGGATTTTCTGAGAGAGCAATGAGGAAGAAAGGACTGATTATATACTGATATTGAAGGGTATCATGGAAAAGCTCATAAATAAATAAAATCAACATGAACACACGCAGGGTAGCTGTCCTAGTTTCCAGCTTCTTAGGTGTCTCTTCTCTACAGGCCCTCTCTTCCTCTTTATCCCTCCTGACCTAGGTCAGCTTCTTTCCTTAACTTTAAATCAGCTGCTGCTTAGCCACTTGACAGAGCAGCCTAACCAAGACTGTTAGCACATGCTAACTCGTGCCTTGGTGTCTTGCCCCATTTTTTGGGCTCCCTTCCACTCTTGCCCAGGTTGTAAGCTGTGTTTCCTTCAAAATTCTGCTTACCCATGAGAGGCTGTCACAAACACTCGTGCCCTCAGACCCAGAAGCATAGTCCTGCCCAAGCACCAGCAACTGCAGAGTCATTTGCTTCATCCATGAGTATGTATATAATGAGCATCCTTACAGCTTACCCTTATAGCCACAGGAGCAGACAGCCACTCCAGTAATTGTGATAGGCACATAAAATCCATACAAGATACTTTCCAAGATGACAGCCTTAAGGAGCATTCGGTTTGCTCTGTCAAAATGCTGACTTGATGTAATCTTCCAAGGTAAAGAAGTATGCACTAAGCATATGCATTTCAGTGTCTTTCACACTAAATTCCATGGCGCCAAAAACACTAGAAAAGAATTATAGTTTTTAATTCTTTTTTAAGGGACAAAATCTGCCCCATCGTTTAGACAGCAGCAATCTCTGACTTGCTGATGCCATTCAGGCTCTGTGCAGCTTCAGCCACCACCTTGGCACAGACCATTGCATGACCTTTCTCTTTCAATAGTTTCCTTTAAATCCTTGCTACTTAGCTGTTGACATCTATTATATTTCAAACCTGTCCCATTTTGAATCCCAACTCCAGAAGCATCAACAGAGATATTAAAATAAAAAACCCACACATATTCAACACCAAAGCAATTATCTAAGTTTAAGTACTTAAATGAGTGCTTTCCCAAACAAGGGCTCAGGAGAGTGCATAGGTTAATTAAAAAAAAAAAAAAAAAGGAAAAAAACACCTGGTTTTGGGGTTTTTTTGCAAGTTATCTTAATAGCACATAGCACAGCTCTGGGGTTGGGTTGGTTTTTTTTAAGTGAAATCACAGGTTTCTTTCTGACTATAATATTAAAAAAGAAAAAAAAAATAGCCGTGAAATGCAAATAAAAATGCAGAAAGTCACAATGGAAACATTTTTTTTGTATATCAGCATCTCTGGCTTTCACATGTTTTTGCATAATGATAGGGCTAATATAACATAACAAATCCTAAACTGTTTTCACAAGGAGTGGAAAAAAGATGTGTAAAAGTATGCTCTGTCTTGCTTCCTTCTGTTCACAATGTATCTAAATACAACAAATGGTGTTCTTGCTCTTTCTGTCTGTTTCTCAATCTGTTTGGAAAGTAGCCATCATTCTACAGCCAACCATAATATTTGACACTTCCTGACATCATGAAAGCCACCATCTGTCTATCCTTGAAGCCCTGTACTTTTTAAAGACTGCTTGGCCTGATCTTTAATGAAGCTTCACTGTGAATGCAGAGATCAGTTTAGACAGAAAACTGGGAAAGTCTGACAAAAGGAATCTGTACAAAATCATGTTTTAGTTAGATTCAGGCACAAAACAAAAGGAAAGACCTTACAGACAGCAGAGAAAAAGTTCAGTTCACTTTCATTAAACCCAAGGTTCAAATTCATCATGGAAAGTTTGGAGGCTAAAACTGAAAAAAGGATGAAACTCATATTCAGTGGAAGGCATTTTTCCTTCCTTCATCCAACTACTGTTTTGAAAGATAAATATAGACACACAGTGTTTGTAAGATGTATGCAGTCTAAAATATGCTATTCATTAGAAATTATAATGAGATTTCATATTTAGGGATTATAACTATTTCCAAAAATCTAAAAAGTAGGTTTGGCTCAATATATAAATTTTCAAAACTCTTAAACATTTAAAAGGTAGAAATCATGGTCTAATTTGTAAATATATCCTACAGGGAAAGCATAAGCTGTTTTGTCCAAGACATATCTTAACAAGGAAATGTATTCCCTGTGATATTTTAAGGCATGTGTTGCTACCACGATTTTTGCACAAAGCAGTGACTCAAGCTGTAGCGGCTCTACTTAGTTCACTCAGAACAGATTTGGGTGCAAACCTTTAGAAACTTGACTTGGAAAATCATAACCTTTGAATACCCCATGCTCCGTTTCCTTCATCTACAAATTAATTCAAGTGTCTCCTCATGGCTACAGAGGCAGAACACTCCCTGCAGTCTTGAAGTCTACCAGGCTACAGCTCCAACAGACACATAATTCACCAATGGAAAGCCAGGACCCTCATCCCCTTTGGCTATCACTTCTCCTTTCCTCCTTCTCAGTCAGCTTGCCCCCCTTCACCAGGGTGCTGAGAATGGAGATGAAGCATTTCCTGTGCTTTTCTCAGTGCAGCCCTGGTAAATGTGGCTGGCCCTTCATCAGACAATTCAGGTCAGGAGAGAGCACTGTGCACAGGCTGCTGCTGCAGGCTGTGCAGGGGCCAAGCCTCCTGCAACTCACAACCAACCTCACAGGGTTACAGTGAAGAAGCATTCAACAGGCCAGGAAGCTGCTGCTTGAGGTCTCAGAAAGAGTTTCTGGAAAAGAGCTGCATCTCACTTCTCACCACTACTACCTCTCCAGAAGATCACTGCTAAGGATGCAATTAATGGGCGTGAGGGCATGAAATGGAAATGTTTTTCTTACTGACAATAGATGGCAATAATAATTATTTTCACATAAGTAATTATCCCAGAGGTAGCCATAATAATCCATGAAGCAAAAATTGAAGTGTGGTACTACTTTTTGTGGTAAGAACAAATAAGAAGCTGCATGATATGAGTACCTGTCCAAATCCCATCTTCAGTCCTACACTTCTTACTTTGTGCACCCTTCAACCCCTACACCACAGTGCATGGATGTTGCCTCCCTAGCCCCTGCCAACCTTATTCAGCCCATATTTCCTGTCCTTCTGTCATACCCTCCCAAGACACAGCTGCAAGATTCAGTCTGCAGGTGTACTGGGGTTGTTTGGCAAGGTGTCAACATAGCAGAGCAGGGAGCTGAGTCCAAATGCTAATTGTCCCATCACTCTTTCACATTGCGTTTTCCTGTTCACTTCTTTATTGCCTTACCACCATCTCCAAATTTAATGCTTTAAATAACAATCTTCCATAACTTTAATTATCAGTTTTTCCCATACACATTTTTATCTTCTCACAGCTTTAACTGCTACATATTTTTTGGTTTATAAAAAATAGCAGCTTCTAAAATTAATGCCTGGTTTGCCACATAAATATATGGCAATGGAAGTTATTTTGATTGATCAGAAGACTTCACTAAAAGCAGAAGTGGAGATGGTTTAGAGCACAATAGGCAGCAGAATAATCACTTGTTGCAAACTAAATATCATATGGCATGTAGGTACAACCACACATTGTGTAGCAGAGATTGCTTCATATTATCCAGGATGATATTGATGTAACCATAGTACCATTACATTCGGTATTATGGAAATTGCCCAGCCCAAAATGTCATCCAAGGATTTCCCCCAGGTGTTCTTTACATGTAAGTCTGAGGACAAGACCATATACACCAACTTCATCCAAATCCTGTACTGAGGGAAATTTCACCCTATGTGCTTAGAACATACAAAAACCACTATCTGGCTTTTAACTTTCCCTGATGAAACATACTGTGCTGCTCAATAAATGAGATGTAACAGCATTTATGCATCACTGAAATACAAGAGAGGAAAGTAGCAGCTGTTTGTATCATCTCTTCACTGTAGAGAAAGAAGAGTGAAGAACAGCAATCTCCAGTTGACAATGCAAAGCGATAACAAAACAGGCTTTGTCGTTGACACCTCTTTCTCTCTTTGAGAATGTTACTGGATTCAAAACTAGAAGCACTAATCCAGGCCTCTGCTTTGAATACCCTCCCAGTGACACTGAATTTAAAACAATCCCTATCTTTGTCTCATTACTGGGTGAGAAAGGTGCCCTCTACTGCAAATACCACTTCAAATATTTTCATGGTTCTAGACAATGGGTAGCAAAGGACAAGGCAAAAAGGAGAGGTCTGCAATCCAGCAAAAAGAAAGGGGTGAAGAGCACCTAGAAGCAACAGAGGTAAATGTGACTATGTAAGAAAGCAAGTCGTCCAACTACATGAATAATCAGCACCCTTCATTGCTACCACTCAGCAAAACAACATCTAGCTGTTTCTAGGTTTTCACTTACAAACCAAAAGTGAGAAGTGATTTTGTGTAGTACTTTCATTTACTATGGACATAAGATTAAGCATTAAAAAAAGCATTTATATATAGATATTATATCTTTTAGAACAGTGAGCTGCATGGAAAATGATACACATTGTTTAAATAAATAATAAATTATTTGGAGCAGCCGTTCTGTTTCAAAGAGGTTTTTTTGGTGTTTTGTTTTGTTTAAATTGATTACAACCTCTTAGTTTGTTTTATATGTCCAGAACGAGGACAGACCAATCAGTATCAGTTGAAGACTATTTTGTGCCAAAAAATTATGGGGGCCAACAAAGTTAACAATGGCTCTGAACAGCTAGGAGAACTATAATATACATTTTGGTTATGCCTTTGACCACCAAGTTATTTAGATTTCTTTTTCCATGTGCTCTTACAAAATAATTAACTGACTAGCTAAATAAATATACAATAAGAAAATCCAAGAAACCCTTGCTTCAGGTAAGGGTTGAAAGGCTGACAGATTCAGGCTTTGAATACAGAGGCCATTGTCAGTCAGTAATAGATACCATTCTTTAAGGACTTTTGAAGAAAATTCAGAATATAGCTCTGCTGAAATCACGTTGCATGCCAGTAGTGATAACAAACCTTCATGTGTAAAGACAAACATCCTCAGTCTACAGCCAAATGCAGCACAGGACTTCTCTATTGGCATATTTTTCAGATGAAATGAACAACTGTAGAGCTGGATTGGATGGAAAGTCGGGAGATTTGATTTAAATCCTACAGCAGCTACCTATTTCGTCATGTCCATATGCTGAATGCTCAAAATCTCTGTGCTCCGCTTTCCATTCTCTCAGGTGGGGATGCTGATATTTCTTTTTCTCTCTTTTGACTATCTTGTCTGTTTAAAGCACAAAACCCTCATGACAAAGACTGCTTCTCTTGTACCAGTTCAGTGCTTGCATCCTTGGTGGGATATATTGGACACAGTCTTAAGTAATCATTTTTCAGTTCCTAACTTAGCACTACATTTATCATAACAATCTAGGAAACCTTATCTACTTCTTGAGATTAATTTAAAGGACCATGAGACAGTGACATGGGTTGGTCCTTTTAGGTGTAAGTATATTGTCTTTAATATCTGTCACTACATTCAGGTGCTGAAAAGATCCATAATATGAAAAGATGTATCTGACACTATCTTCATTTATAGTTAAAGTTTTCAGCTCTAGAATTTTTTCCTGAATAAACTGTGAACCAAGCAGGGAGGAGAGTAAAGGAAGAAAGGACGGAAGGAGGTCTTATTGAAAATTAAATTACCTAATGCTAATGTCTGAGTTCCTTTTGGAGTTTGTCCAGTCAGAAACTATTGCTCTTCAATTCAGTCCTGTACTGTGGTTAGTGGATCAATTTCTGTGCTCTTTTTGTCCATTGTCTCTTTTCTTTCCCTTCTCTATGTAATTAAGCATCTGAAAGACTTTTATTAGCTTCACAGAGTGGACTTAAAAAATGATTGACCTGATCTTTACAAAAAATTGTAAAGAAGTGCGACGGATAACACAACCATCTTCACTTTGCCTGCACATTCAGTGAGATCTGGAGATGCTGCCAGCCTGGTGTTTCAAAGAATCAGGCCCAGGAAATGCTCAGTAGCTTCTATTTATGCAACAGAAGTTACAACCTGAGGTAGCTAATCTACCATATTCCCCATGGAGACATCTCAGCATCAGCTACGTTTGCTATCTCTATTCCTGTTTAAAGGTGTCAGCCTAAATTCAAGCAGCTGTCAGCTACCTAGTGGGCTTGGCTCTTTTCTAGTAGTTAATTGTGCAGACACCATTGATTGGAGATATATGCCACTTGAGCAGTCTCTGCTTTGCAGGAAAACAAAGAGGAAGAAAGAGAGGAAAATAAACCCATTCATTATATTTAAGCCAGACATAACAAATACAACCTCAAAGCTTTTAGTAAAATTAGCAGAGTGTACTTGCTTAATGTGCAGATTATTTTCCGTATCTTGATCGTGCTAGGGCCAAGAGAGGCAGCAGAAACAGAAATGAACTGTAAGCAGTTTCTTTTCAAACTTTTTTATGTTTCCAGTTAGTTTATTTTATAAACGATGTTCTAAGGAGGCCAAAACCTTTCAGAGAAAATCAGATTCGTGAAGTTTGATGGCCAGAAGGAAGCATTTGTCTGATCTCTGTAAATCACAAGCCATTACACTTCATCCAGTTAGCCCTCTCTTGAACTTAATAATGTGTTAATGGCAACCATTCCATAAATACATTTAGTCATTTTCAAAATTGGAAAATTGGAAGAGTACAACATAATTAACAGAGAGTGAGAAGAGATCTAAACTTGTTCCTGAAACTTTCCAAACAGAATTAAGTTCTCAGAAAGATGTAAAAATATTATAAAATGTTTCCCTGCTGGTGCAGATGTGAGACATATTCTCCTTTTCTATGTTACTTGTGAAAAACTTCTATCTGGAGATAACAGATCCCTCATCCTCTTTGCTGAAGTTGTAACTGCCCGTTTCTGCTTTTATGTTCTGGCACAGATTGGAGTAAAGACTAAATGCTAAGGCTTAAGGTACTGGAGTTTGAAGGATGTTGTTCTGCTAATGTGCTGTGCAAGTTGTTCAACATTGATTCTAAAACTCATACCACAGAAACAAGTTTTATTTTTCCTCTCTCTCTCTGCCTACTGTAAAATAAATATAAATATAAAAATATAAATAAATATGCTGACTGTAAAATAAATATAATATATGCAAACTAAATCCTAACTTAAAACAGCCTGAGAAATCACAACATTTCTTGCATTCATTGTGAAAAGTATTACATATATGCTTGACAAAAATTCATTGCAAAATAGGTTCTAAAAGAAAGAAAACTACTACTGAGAAAGACCAACACTTCCTCGGATTTCAGAACTGGCATGATACAAGATGTGGACGTGGCAGCACACACCTGGGTCCTGGAAGACATGCTCCTGTGAAGCAGTGAGCATCCCTCCGTGGGATTTCACTCTGCCCTCAGCAGTGACCAAGGAGTCAAACACACCTGACTTGCTTTGAGGACTTAAATCCAATAATATTGACCTGGATAAGGCAGTGATTCAGATGGTGTCTTGAGGAACAGTGTTTTTGTTAGATAGATCAAACTCGGCAACAACAACTCTATCTCCCTCAGTTTTACCAGTGCTAACTTTCCTACTTTTTCTTCTCCATGGTCCCTTAACATGTTAGGCTGTGACACCTCCAGCAGAGTCTTAACCTGTGAGATTTCCCACTGCCATCACCCACATATTTCACACAGAAGGGTGTTTATGATTCAAGTTTATTGATATCCAGATATCTAATATCAAAGCACCATATGTGCTTACTTGTACAAAAATTCAAAAGAATTTCCATGTGAAAAAATTCAGTAAACTGAAATTCCATATCCATAAAAGCTGACTAAGCCAAAATAAAAAGGTGAAGCAATCTTAAATGATCTGAGAATCATATCCCTCCTCCACCCCAGCTCTTTTATATTTCTTCTGAAGAGAAATACAGGCATTTGTTTTGGTACACACAGAGTCCTTTTGCAAATCTGACTGATTGCATATTGAGCTTTGTGTGCAACCACTTTGATTTGAAAGAAACTGCATTTTCCAAAATAAAGCAGGGAGAGCTGAGAAGGGAGAGACACAGCTGTATGAACCTCCATGTTATAGCAGTGGGTGAGATGGCTCCTCCTCTCAAGATACTTGTTTCTTGACTTAGAATCATAGAATCATAGAATAGTAAGGGTTGGAAAGGACCTTAAGATCATCCAGTTCCAACCCCCCTGCCATGGGCAGGGACACCCCACACTAAACCATGT
>JBCJKH010010782.1:32162-43674 GCA_039877255.1 Loriculus beryllinus | reverse complement strand
AAGAGGTTTCACCTCCCTGCTTTGCTGTTTCTGGCCAGCAATGTCATTTGTGAGTAAAGTCTCATCTCTGCCTGTCCACTGCCGGTGCTCTGCAGAGTCACCGTGAGGGCCCAGGAAGATGACTGTATATGAAGGAGTTCAGCATTTAGTGGAAGACACCGCTGTGCATTTCACTATGCTTGTGGGTTTGTCTTTCAGTTCCCCTCCAAGATGCTACTGCTTTTGGAGATGGACACTTACAGACATGGAAATCTGTCCAGCAAGCCTATTTTTCACATGGGAAATAAAAATTTTGAGAAAATGTGATTTTCCATGGAAGATCTACACTTTCCAGAGCAATTTCAGCAGGATGAACCCAAAATGTTTTTTAACGTCTTTAAGAATACCTATTTTTATTAAATTAAAATTAGGAATTTTCCCCATGTAAAACCCTCTTACCCTCATTTTCAAGTCTTCAAGACTCTACTTGCTTTTCAATATTTGTTCCATTGCTGCAGTTTCTTGGTGTCAGACTGCTTTGCTCAGTGTTCATTTTTGATAAGTCAACATAAGGCTTCTTTTCTCAACACTGAAAAGTTCTATTTAGCTTATATGAGTTCAGTAATTTTTTCACAACTGAGTTTCAATTCTCATTATTGCTTTAAAAATTTTGTTATCCTCCATTGGTGACAGCCACTAACCACAGGAAAATAAGAACACCTACAGTAACACACTTTGCTTAATGTTGGCTTGCATTAATTTTAAACTGGTGACTTCATTTTATTTTCTTTTTTAATTAAAATATGATCTTCAGCACTCCTATGAGAATTTATTACTATTTGCACATTTTGCTGTTTTAAACAAACAATAAAATACTAGATTTGTATTATATAACTTTCTTTATAAGGAAAAAGATGACCAGACCAAAACCCCAGGGAGGTTATCTATCTGTCTTTGCTCAAGCAGCTAGCTCTTTAGTAACAAATTACTTATAACTGTGACAATATATTTTCACTTAATGCCAATAAAATGTTCTGACTGATAGTATTTCAGAGTGTCTGCATTATAATCTCTTCATACTATGTCCTAGCTATATAACTTGCCCTTTTTCTGCTACATATATTTTCAATTGTAAATTTCTTTTTTTTCTTAATTACACAATATATAATTCTGGGTGGAAAGAATGGCTCTGAGTATATCTTTTGGTAAACACTCTACGATCTAATCCAACATGTTAGATAATAGCAGAAAAAGGCTCCTCTCACGGGATGGTCCTGCTCCTAGAAACAACTTAAAGAATTGTGCAGTGGCATTTTATTCCCAGTTCTTGTTTTTCTTCTGATAAAATGCCTCCCACTATTATTTGTAGAATATCTTGCTTTGTCTTATTTTGCCTGGGGCTACCAGATTTGTTAATTGTCTTCAGCGTTGGACAGCTCTGGACTCGAATCAACATAATTGAAGGCTTCCTTGTTTGTGAAAGTTGAGCTCAAAGTTAGACTGTGTCGTGGATTCACAGGTGCAAGTTCGTTTAATACAATATTGTCACTTTTTACAAGAGTTGTTTTGTCCATGTGTTCTCTACTGTACCTGGCAACAACAGCATCAAGGAAGTCCAGCTTTGGTGGCAAAGTCCCACTCTCAAATAAGTATTTGGCTAAATAGGACACTATAATGTTAGTAAAGAAAGAGGTAAGCATAGCAAGTGTTTTGAATGGGAATCGCTGAATATAGATATTATTTTCATCTGGATAGCAGCCAGGGTAGTAGATCAAGGGCTGAAGGTAGAGGTATGGTTCTCCTCCAGTTATTCTGAGAACAAGGCCGAACAAGTATCCTGCAATGGCACCATAGGTATTGGTTCCTTTAATAAACAACACACACAGGAGCTGGGGGAATATGATGATATAGACAAGGTCAGAGCTGAGGTACCACAGGCCATACACGGATGAAGCTAGCAGTGCCATTGCTGTTGCTGATGCTCCAAAAAGAAAAACAGTGATTCTCATGACCCACACAAGTTCCCTGTCTGAAGCCTGCAAAAAAAGGGCAGTGTTAGTTGTTTTTTTAAGGCAATGTATGTATGCCTACATTTGTACACACGGTCAACGTAGATAATGCATTGTGAAAGGAAATTTTGCATGACATTCAAAAATATTTACAAACGAATCTCTGCCTCTATCGCTATCACACTACCTTCATCTCAAGTGCAAAATAAAAAAACCACAAGGGTTATGGTTGCTATTATCAAAGTCATTGATAGTCATATCAAAGTCATTGATAGTCATATCAAAGTCATTGATAGTCATATCAAAATCTTTGAGCATAAGGAAACATTTGATATGTGTCAAAGAAAAAACCCAACAGCATATTGCTAAAAATAACCTTTAAATATAAGCACAATATGGCTCATCTATAAAATCCGCATCAGAATTTCTTCTCTGTTACCTAAGAAAAAGTCCAACTCACCAGCCCATTTTGCTGTCAGATGATTTTCTGATGACACAATAATTCAGAAAGATGTCTCATATTGTTACAGATTTAAGAAAAACTTATGGTTGCAGCAATAATTAGAAGTTTGGTGCCATGAGAGTTCTTGAGAGCTGCCTTCCTTGAGCTAGCTTTTTCACCCGTCATCACTTACAACAACCATAGATATTTTTATGACTTTTAGTACATTCAATATACTATTAGGAATTAAATGTTATATTTTTTCTAGTTATAGGCAGGAATGTGAAAGGAGTGTTTTATTATGAAATTAGTTAAGGTCTCACCTAAAATTTTCTCTAAAATTAAAAATGAATATATATCTCACATTTTGCCGAAAGGAAAGCTGGTAAATGTTCCGAGCAAACATGGAACTTGCTGATAAAATTGAAGAGTCAGCTGATGACATCACAGCAGCAGACACTGCACCAAGGCCAAAGAATGAGATGTAGACTGGGCAAAGGTACTGGAGCACAATTGGTAAAATCATATCTGCTTCTTTTTTGGTCATGGGGTCAGGGACACCATACTCGGTCTCATTCCAGGCTGCAATATGGACACCGGTATGTTATTAGTCACATCAGTAGCCATCAGCTACAGCATCTCTTGACTTCATGTGTAATGAGATATTCATATTGCCACATTTTCATTCACATTCAATGACTAAATAGGACCAGACTGACAGCATTTCAGAGAGGCAGTGTCCTACTGGTTTCTCTTAGGCAGATTTCATTCTGCTCAGCATTTTTTCTTATCTCTAAGCTACGTCTGACCACAGCCTGTGGTTATCCAGTAGGAAGTTTAAAGTTTGTATTGCTCATAAATGTTGTTTTCTTCAATAAAGAAAGTCTGTGAACCATGTTTGTATGTGATGTGTTAAACTATTCTCTTGGATTACAGACTCAGAACTCAAAGCAATGTATGGAACATTTCTAAGAGTTTAGCTACATGGTCACTCTGCTAGGGGTCACCCTCACTATGACAAAGACCTTGACAAGCAGGTTTTGGTCAGGATAAGAAAATCCTGCTAAATCATACAATCATTTAGAATCATTTAGGTTGGAAAAGACCTTTAAGATCATACAGTCCGACTGTTAACCTGACATTGCCAAGACCCACTAAACCATGCCCCTAAACACCACATCTACAAAAGTATATGTACCAGAATCTAACTCAAACAGTAAATATAAATATTACATCTCCAAGTACATAGGGTGCAAAATGAGTTAATCTCAACCATGGGGGTAGGAGCAATTCTCTCTGGGAGAAATATTCTATAATGTTATTTTTCACTCCTGTTGAAGAAGTCTTGAGTTGATTAATGATGTCACCTGGCTAGATTACATCTAACACAAGCTTTGTAGGATTTACACACATTTATGGTACTATTCATTTTATATTTAGTCTACTGTTCATTTTTAAACATTTACCTGTAGATGCTCCAATTGCACCAATGAGTATTGCAGGAAGAGCCATCACAATACAGCCAAAAGCAGCCAGAAATGATAAAACTTGAGCATATGTGGCAGAAGATGAGGAGAGAACTCGCTGGAAATAAGCTTGCCATGGGATTCCTCCTAATGTCTGCAAATAGAATGGGCAGCACCCCATCACTGGAGGTTAACTCTGGATTTTTTTATATTGCCACATAAAATGTAGCAGTATTACTTGAATGCTGAGTGAGTGACATGTTGCCACACTTCCAGTCAGTTAGTAATAGCTGTAACTTCCATTCCCACAAGTAATGTCAAACCTTTGTAAGTCCAATTCAATCCCATTATTTTAGAAAAGTTATTCCTTTGTACAATTAGCAGCAACACTTTGCACTTATACAGTCTCTGTAATCCCCAAGTATTTTAAGCTGTATAAGTAAGTACTTGACAGAGCCTTATGAAAAGTTATAAAATAAAATTGTCATATTCATATGTGTATAATTTGGCATCCAATACCCTATCACTGTGAAAATGAGATTAATCTCTAGTAGGATTTGAAAGCAATATTTTATCTTCCTTTATGAGTATGTGTGGCCATCTAAACACATTCTGTATACATTAAACTCAAGAATCTGAAAAATACTGTCCTACTGTCTTAAGCAAATATACCAATAAAAATCAGAGATGAAACAATAAACGAAAGCTTTCATGGTGGCAACCCTTCTCCTTTTACTGGGAATATAATAGTGAAGATCCTGATTACTTAAAATTATGCCTACAAAACATGACACAAAAGAGTATTATCAAAGCCTGGAAAACCAAGTGCTAACAATTCTGTATTGAGAGCAGGATTTGAATACTGTCCACTAAGTAAATAAGCCCCTATTACTTAACAGCATGGAAAGGAAAGAAAGCAAATTGCTTGCTAAACGTTCACGGCACAGTTCTTCGCACTAAATGAGGCAGGAGACATTTGGACGAAATAGTGTGTATGCAGGTGTTTCATATATTTTTAATGGACACAGAGGGACCAAATGAATGTTTCACAGACAACCCTGATTTTGCTTGCTATTTATGACTGTTTTCCTTTGCAGCTATATAATGTTCCTTTAACAAAGCTTTCCAAGCATGTGTAAATTTCTTGATCTATAATGAAACAAACATGATGAAAAGAGAATGTGTCACAATTTGGCAACATCAGAGCTTTCCTTTAGTCATCAGAAGAGATTAAACCTTCAGGTTTACCAGTCAAAATATAGCTGCTTGAGCTAATGTCATACTTTAGCTCTCTGAAAATTTCTCTCTAAAAACTTTGAGGTGGGAAAAAAAATATAAATTTGAATAGCCCAATTACTAGAAAACTGAAGGTTTTTGGTTGAGAGTATTTTAAAGAAACTTCACCATAACCCAACCCAGAGAAAGGATTCTCAAAGTACAACATGACAATAAAAATAGAGTTGCTCAAGAACAGTGAGAATAGAAAATATTAGTGTGTGTTGCTAGATCTTCTAATGGAAAGTACTTAATGACCACTGATCATTATTTCGTTATTCTTAAATAACAAAAGCCTTCAGTTCAGTCTGGCATGTGTGCATGTTTGAATTCATCCACCTGTCCATCTCTGCAAACTTTTTCTACATCACCTATACCTAAGGCATATTTAATCACTTGTATAACATATTTATTGCCTTCTGCATATAAATTCCTCTGCCAACAATGACATCAGTTAAGTGTTAGCTGCACACTTTAAATTAATTTTAGTATAAGTCAACTCTTTCAGCCTGATGATATTTAAATTGCATTTTTGGCAATGCTGACTTTGACAGCTGTGCTACAATATTCTACTTGTATTTCACTGAAATCATTCAAATGTGCAGAAATATTGAGCACGAGTCAAGAGGGTAAAAGTTTTCAGTTTGCTGGAAACTCTTAACTAGACTATTATTTTTCAGCTGTCAGAGTAACACAGTGTAAGTGCTTAAATGCTCCATACAAGCCATTACATACCAGTAAAAGGAAATTGTCCAGCCATGTGTATATGTCAAGTGAGTTGATAGATCCAAGCCAAGGTGCTTGGTGCACATGGTGCACAGCTGTGAGCCCAATGTCTGTCACTGCAGGATGGGACATTGCAAAGGGTACGCTGATCCACTGTAACCAAAGAGAAACACTTTGTTCAGGTCTAAAGGAAGCACTTAAATCTGTAAAATTTTAATACCAACATTGGTCTGGTTTTGTTCTTCTTGCATGATACAGATCAAATACCAAATTGCCAAGATGACTTGCAGAAAAGTCAGGTTATATGTCTGTTGAACATCTCTGAAAACCAGGCAGCTTGGTAGTGGATAGTTTACCTCTGTCCCAGAGACTGTGAGTATAAGCAGAGAATTAAACAATGTAAATTACATAAGCAGTAGCAAAGACACACTTACACATCTTCATTTTATTTTTCCTAAACTCTGCATTTATTCTTCACTCTCTTTCCTGGATCACACTTTTTCTCATCTACATATAAACTTGTATGCAACAGCATCAGGATTTGCCAGTATACAGGCACGAGACATTCACAAACACACCTGAAAGGCTGGGAATTAATTTTTAATTCAACACAAAACTATATTGTGATAAGAGAGGGCTGCTGTTGGTGAATTCCATCTCTCTTACTCCAGAACACCTAGTGTTATAGCACTTCTCTGACTTGAGGGTAATTTCAGTCTGGGCTCTTGATGTTTTTTTGTTTCTTTACTTTTGATGTAAGGCAGAACATCAGTGAAGAAACCATTCACAGAGACAGTTTCCGCCAGAAGGTTTGTTTCCTTCCCCAGCTGACTGTGCATTTACTTGCCAACTCGTTTTTCAGTGGTGTAACTTTGTATGAGGGGAATCTCAGCAGCTCCTACTGAGATGAAAACCAGGCTTCGTGCTATATGGCAGAGACCATCACAAGCACAGCATCCTTAAAGATCCAATGATATCCAAAACCCCACAGGTAACCACAATCCAACTCACCACATTTAAGTGTATGGGGTAACAGAAGCAAGGAGGGGGGAAATCAGATATCTTTCGCTACTTTATTGCAATCACTGCAATAATGTATGGAGAATATTTTGCAGCACTGCCTGTAATTGAAGCTGTTTTTTTAATTTATCATATACCATAGTATTTTATTCTCAGTCATATGTTAAACTTTGCCAATTTAAGCCCTTGGGAAGAAAGATTCTCTTCTCACTGTCTGCTTGGGCTTTTCTGAGAAAGACAACCAAAATGTTTCAACTGTCTCCAAGATATTTTAAGGAGAAAAACGAGCATATTGTCAAAATAAAGTGATAATATTGTTGAGAAATTAATGGGAAACAATGATGTCAGTTTTTTTGTTTTTTGGTTTGTTTTTTTTTTTTATTCTTGTTTGTGAATCTCAAACATGTCCAAGTGATAAGCTTCTGAAGAGCTCTAGTTTGCCACACTCACCTGAGATGATCAGTAGGGTAAATTTGTAAAGGCCCATCTGTAACCGCCCTGCCAGAGCCCAGGATTTAGTAGGTATTGTATCGCAAATGCATTATGAGCTTTTGTAAGCCATTCCGGTTCCTGACAGTAACCTAGCTCTTTGTGGTCTCAAGGACTACCTCTACATTAGTAAATAAAACAAGTCAAGACACTTTCTCTGGCCCTGCAGGTCACTGGCATGTCATGGTTTACATCCATAAATCTAGACTCCTTTCACTACCAAATAGCACAGTGCTCAGCTGTTCCTGGGAATTATCTGGGAAAATACTAGTTGGAGTGTGCCAAAACAGGGCCAGAACTATGTTAACAATTAAGCACTAGTAATGATCCTGTGTTTTCACCCTGGCACTGTTTAACTTGCTTAACATAGACATAGACCAAATTTCTTCAGTGAGTCTTTTCTAACTGAAATAGAAAATTTATGTTTTGAATGGAGGGCAAATAAAACCAAGGCTTGTGGAAGTGAAGCAGAAACTGGGACATTATGCTGGGACCTGAAGCTTAGGGGTAGAAGTAGCAGGTATCTAGATGGATCTTGACCACATGGGGTTGGAAACCAGAAAAAAATTACTTCTCATGGTGGCAGAAAATTAAGAATGGGTAATTAATAATACAGCTGAGATTAAGTCAGTAAATAGCAGGAAAGACTTACTGGACAAGATGAAGAGCTGGGAATTGCAGGTGTGAGAATTGGAGAGTGAGGAGGGAAGGAAAGAGACTAAATGGGATATAAGGAGAAAACCAGGGAAGTATGTGGAGTGGTTGTGGTAGAAGATATGGAAGCCTAAGAAGAAGGCTGTAGCTAAAATAAGGAGCCAGGGTTGGGAACAGAAGTAACTACAATAAGCATCTCCTCTTTGGTAAGGAGCAAGAGAGGAACAGACATGAGAGGAATAAGCAGTACAGTTCTGTGACAGCGAAACTATAAACTGCTCCAGAGCCTGGAGGAGAAACTGTGATTACCTGTGCCTGTGACATCTTGCGCTCTGGCAGTGTCTCGTCTCATTTAAAACTGCCTGACTTAGAGCGCTACCATTTAGATGCTATCTGAGGCTTCCAGCTCCACTGATGAATCTTGAATATGGTTTCTTCTACATGGCATTATTGCTATTTATTTCAAATGAGAAAGTACATGAAGAGCCCAACCTAAATTAAAATGACACAATTAAAGCTATGGATGTATTTAGAAAACTGCTGTGCAGCCTTCATTTGCCTTCCCCTCCCTGTCAGGTTCATGTTTCCCTTAATATAGGATTGCATATTGCTTTTCCCATGGGATCAGAGTCTTTAGCAGCTTATGAGTTGTTTTCATTGGAAAAGCATTTTTGTATGTTGTTTTATCCTCAAAGTTGAGAATTTCTGTAATGCATGCCATCTGTAAAAACTGAATGTTTCACAAACATCAACATGCATGTTAGGGAGAGAGACAGTATTTTCCCTACTGCGCAGATGAAGGACAAATGTATAAGGAAAGAAGATTTGGAATAACTTCTCACTTGAGGTGGCCAGCTGGAATTTGGATTTACTTTTTCAGGGTACTTAGCATGATTGCCATGCAGTCAGTTCAATGGGGAATGCTTAGCACTTCTGCAAATAATGCCAAAGGCCTCACAGTAGGATGCCACAGAATGAGGATGCACACAGGGTAGGTTAGTGACCACCTGTGAGAGCACTGGTGAAAGCAATTTCCCTAGAGCTGCACAAGAAATCCGGTGAAAGCAGAGAAAGAACTCTGGGTCCCCAAGGTGCCATTCAGTTTCTTCATCTTGATCCACCCCATTTACTTCAGCCTGTCTCAGTTCTCTGCACACCTGTGACCATCTATTACTGCCACTAGCAAACAAAGACAGCAGCTGCTTTGATTGCACCCCTGTGATCTGAGTGTTGTTGCATTGATATTTTTTAGAGTAGGGCTTAAAGAACAGCAGTAAATAAAAGCAAAGGCTACCAACCAGTATATCAGTCATAACTGATGAGAAGGTATTTATACCACCAAATTCAAACAGCAAGTAATATGGTGAGACTTCTTATACCATGATCTCCAAGGAGGGTGGAGGGAAATGAGGGAAAAAACAAGAAGGTGGTTTAAAGCAGGTGGCTAAATAAGTTGTGTCAATAAGTGACAGATACAGGATAGAGAAGCCGGACAGTATCAGCTACGCAGGTCCAATGCCAGTGTGTCTGGACTGCTTTACTGACTGCTTCATATGTCTGATGCCTCCTTCCATTGCCTGTGCCATAGTCCTACGGACAGATAAGGAAGGAGACAGCTCCAGTCCTATTCTTGAATTCGATATATACTCAGCAGGAAAATTGCAAGTGTGTTTGCACTATCAGACTATCTGATAGAATCAGGCCTCTTGGTCAGCGTTATCGTTAAAGCATGGGCTGTACTGTGGTGTAAATGCAGTGTCTTTAAAGTCAGCACTCTGTGAGTGGAGATATTCCTTCTCCATGCTTTCAGTGAAGACACAGTCCCAAAAACTAGGCAATACGTTTCGGCAATCATCATAATTCTGAAGAAAGAAGGAAAAACAAAAGCCAAACTTACCATTCCCAGGAAAATGCAGAAGAGCTGAACTACATCAGTATAGGCCACAGAATAAAGCCCTCCCACAAGCGTGTACATAGTTGCAATCAGGGCAGAAATAATGACTGAAATATTGATATTAACATCAATGATCACACTTATAGTGGCACCTATAGGGAAAAACATAGCACTATGTGTTAGTGCATGCCTCAGTATGTCTGATGAGAAGGCTCAATTTTGTTAAGTTGCATATACAGGTGCTGGTCTGACACTGCAACAATATGAAGATATTCCCCCCTTTATCTTCTGCACAGCCCTTAAGTACCTTTAAAGGGAGTGAGAAAAGTGTTGGCCTAAGTTTAGCATCTGTCATTTTGCAGGTTCTCATGAAATAGAAGATGGAAGGGTCCCAACAGACTTTGTTTACATTGTCCAAGCTCTGTAAAGACTACGCTTGTTCTACCAGGGAAAAAGCAGCCATGTACAGACAGCTAAACTTTCTGAGTTGCAGCCACATGGGTACAAGTGTATCACTGCAGTAAAAGCTGTGCCTAGGGAAGCTCTCCTGCAATATATCGCACCCTTTTGTACCTCACTGATGCTCTGAGCTGGCTGATTTTGGGAAAGGAAGAAATGGTAGAGGAGGCATCAGTTATAGCGGCTCTTCACTGGAGTCTCTCCAGTAAGTCCACATTACATGTATTGAGCACTGGATCCAGCACACCAAATGTGTCTCAGCAATCCTGAGGGCACATAGCTGGATCATGGTCAACTTCATTGCTTTCTATGACTTCTGGGTCCTTTTCTGCAAATCAGCTTTCCAGCTGGTCAGCCCCCAGCCTTTGCTGGGATATCAGGTTTTATCTCTCCAGGTGCAGGACTTAGCATTTCTCTTTGCTGAACTTCATGAAGTTCCTGAGGGCCCATTTCTGCAGCTTGTTGAGGTTCTTCTGAATGGTAGTACACCCATCTGGTCTACCAGCAACTCTTCACAGTTTTTGTCTTCTGCACACTAGCTGAAGGTGCACTTGGTTTCATCAGCCAGGTCATTAATGAAGACATTACACAACACAGGACTCAGCAATGACCTCTGGGGTGCACAACTGGTCACAGCCCTCTGAGCCCAGAAGGTCAGCAGTTTTCAGTCTTCTTTACTGTCCACTAAACTGTAGGATACTACAGGAGATGGTGTAAAAACCCCTTTTGAAATCCACAACATGCCCTGCTCTCCCTTCATGAACCAAGCCAGTCAGGTCATCATAGAAGATTTCAGGTTGGTCAGAATGAATCCATGCTCATTCCTCCCAACCCCCTTCTTGACCATCTTTTGCTTGGAAAGTAGTTTCCAGGAGTATTTTCTCCATCACCTTCCCAGAGTCTGAGATGAGGCTGACCAGCTCTTAGCTCCTGGTATCCTCCCTCTTGAAGATGGGAGTGACATTTGTTTTCTTCCAGTCTTCAGGAACATCTGAATGAAGACAGTCTCAGATTACTGAGACTGTCCTTGCTATGCTATCAGCCAGCTCCCACAGCATCCATGGGATGCATCCCATGAGGTCCCATGAAACTGTGTCTT
>JBCJKH010010781.1:0-10091 GCA_039877255.1 Loriculus beryllinus | reverse complement strand
GCCATGGTTTAGTGTGAGGTGTCCCTGCCCATGGCAGGGGGGTTGGAACTGGATGATCTTAATGTCCTTTCCAACCCTAACGATTCTATGATTCTATGATTCTATGAATATACTATTCTGAGTTGATATGCTGAACATGTAGCCAGTAAATTTATAAAGATACTGAACATCAAACAAATTTGTCCCCTCCCCAGCGTCTGCACTAAATAAAGCAGCATGTGAGCTATTCAGGAATCTTCTCAAAAATGACTTTTTTTCAGCTTTGAGAACATTTAGGACCTTTTTTAGCCCCAGGTTTTGTCACTTTGCACAATGTCCCTTGTCTGAAAACACAGATTGGTGATGTGGTTTAAATCATCCTCATGGACATAAATGAAAGAAGAAAGTGGCTGTGTAAGCTTTATGCCTCTTCTCTATATATTTATTATAGAACTTATATGTACAGCAGGTAACAAAAACTGGAAAAAAACTGACCTATTTTGTAAAATATGAGAGTTACCTATTTGTAACTCTGGCCTGCAGCCGTAGAAGGTTTGGTTTTCTCCCAGTTTGTGTCACATACTCAGTCCTCAAAAGATCTGGACTGGATTAATTTGATACTGTAAAAAAAAATATGTGGTATGCAGAAAGAAGAGCTGACACGTCAGCCTTCAATTGTGGGAAGAAAGCACATCTCAGAAGGCTGTTTCATAATTCCAAGAATGATACAAAAATGAGGAAAATAAAAAAAGGCTACTACTTATAGCTTAAGGGAAAGCCTATCAGTTAATCATATTATTAAATTACTTTACTAATAGTATATATATAGTATATATACTGTGGGCATGCTGTTTTCTCAGAATGCTGCTTGCCTGAGTGGACAGAGAGCCTGTTCCGAAGATACCATGTGATGAATACCCTCAGAGACTGTTAGAGGGTGATACCTAGAATATCAGTCAAAGGCTGCAAAAAAATTGGGTTTGTACAGCAAGACTTTAGTATTTATCTTACCCTTATGATCACAATTCATTACCTCCTTCTGAAAACAATACTAAAGAGTTTCAGTCTCAGGTCTTTAATTCTTTCTTCAAGGCTTGAAAAAGTGGTAAATGGTGCCTTTTTAACTAAAGGTGCAACAAAAACCTGAAGCAAAATCATTCTAATATAAAAAGAACTGGATCTTTATCACAAAAGAGAAAGCAAGGAATTTCTCATGTACTGCAGAAAACTCATTTAACATTCAAAATCGGCTGGGCAGTTTTGTGAGGAACCACAGCAGCTAAAATGCATATTACAACAATTAAATAACGAAGTAAAGATTGGGCAGCCCATGTTATCTTCAAAAGTTGTTAAACAATGAATGGAAATATTAATGCAAAGAAGATTCATACCTTGATGCTATCGAAGGCATACATCAAAGTTTTGCAAAATCAATGGAAAATTACTTTTGTTTTGGCACTTGGCATGACATGGCTTATCAAAAAAAATGAGATGTTTTCAAAATGTACCAGAGATATTACTTACAATACATTGTGCTTTACTAGGGAGGAAGAAACAGAAAACAGAAAAGTCACAAGATGTTGTCAGTACTTCAAGGAGCTTAGGTAAGCGTTGTTACAATCTTTGTTCTTTTGCAGGCAGCTCTAGTCTTCACACACAAGCTCTGTGTAAGGAGCATGGCTCATGGGTTTACAGAACTTAGATAAAATTTAAGGGTGGTGAGGCACTGGAATGGGTTGCCCAAGGAAGTTGCGAGTGCTCCACCTCTGGCAGTGTTCAAGGCCAGGTTAGACGAAGCCTTGGGAGGCATGGTTTGGTGTGAGGTGTCCCTGCTTATGGCAGGGGGGTTGGAACTGGGTGATCTTGAGGTCCTTTCCAACCCTAACGATTCTATGATTCTATGATTCTGTGATTTCGTATGTGAAGGTTTCATCTTGATAAGCATCAAATTATCTTTTCCTCCTGAAAATTGTGCGACTTGATTTAAAACTCTGTTTTATGTAGAAAAACGCTCTAAATTTCTCTTGTAAGCATCTCCTTGGAAGTAGCAAAACCAGCAATGAGTTTGCTCAAATGTATTTTAAATTTGCTGATGGACTAATGTTGAAGTACTACTCATAGCTATAAATTTACTTTCAGTCAGTAATTTGTATAACATTTCCATATGTCAGTGACATAATGTCATATAAGGATGTCTTTCCTCAATCACATAAACCTGATTTAAATCAGTTGTTGTTTTAATCAGGTTATGTTGGCCCAACTTAGAGCTTGTCCTTTGAATGCATAAATTACCTGATTGAAATCTACCTTGAGAACAGTATGATAAAGTATCAACAAACATGTAACTCATCCTTTGACAAGTCTTAGTGCTCGTGAAAACTGTTGTGGTGAAAACAGCTATGCCAGCAGCTATTGAAGTGCAATTCCAATCTGGCTTGACCAGACCACAAAGAACGGAGAAAGCTGGAGAGCCTCCACACCCCGATAGCTTAAAT
This sequence comes from Loriculus beryllinus, assembly GCA_039877255.1. NCBI lineage: Eukaryota > Metazoa > Chordata > Aves > Psittaciformes > Psittacidae > Loriculus > Loriculus beryllinus. The sequence goes on along the minus strand of JBCJKH010010781.1, from coordinate 7,617 downwards.
GTTTCATGTTTTCATATTTATGTTCCAATTTTAGTAGGTAATGAATATTCCAATATATTTAGATTTCTTTTTCCTTTGGTTTCTCTGGTGATTTCTTTTTGCAAGGTAGTGAGGGGTTTGGTAATGCCTATAGGTTTTGTAACCTGTATGTGCACATACATTTCTCTATGAGCACACAGGCAGTCAAGAATGGAAAGATGCTAGAAAAACCAGTAATGGGTTTTGAACAGTAGTGAAGTACTGCCTCGTAGTCATTTTTATTACAGCATATTCTGACCTTAAAAGTTTTCAGGAACTGATGTTATTACTGTAATTTTTGGTAAAGGGGAATGTTTCAAACTGCTGTTTCTCAAGATTGTTCTGAGCAGTTGCAAGGAGAGTTGCATCTTGGGGGCTGCAGCTGGGGATGAAGGAGTCCACAGAGTAGCACAGCTTGTCCCTTGTCATGCATCATTCTATCTATACAAGGTAAAACTGGAAGCAGTAGTCCTCCTGTTCCTGTCAGCCAGGCTGTCCCTGTGATCTATGTCACAGCATCGCTGCTGTGAGGCAAGAGTGAGCTTGGGCAGTAGATACACCACTTTTGATTTGTTTGATATTTTGATTAGTTTTAATGATCTTAATAATAGTTTAATATTAATAATAGTTTTGGTAGTATGTCTGCTTGCTTAGACTTGCGAGTTTTAATAAAGCGTGTAAGACCCTGTTTTACATTTCTTTCAATAAGAAACCCATGGAGTTTTGCATAGGTGTTCCCTGATTAACACGAGACCATGAGCAGTTTTCTCTGTTAACATATGGTTCTCACATCTGGCATTAATCTGGGAATGGAGTAGAAGAAGCATGGCCCCGTGTGAAGGCTGACAAAAATTCACAGTCAATGTCACTGTCTCAGCACAGTCTTTTCACATTATTCCCACCTACATCACTCCTTTGGGGAAAGGAGAAGATTTCAAACTGGAATACCAGCAAAAGTGCCTCTACTGCTGCTTGGAAAGAGGGGGGATCTAAAGATACATGTTTTTATTGGTGATTTACAGTAATTAACCATAGGCTGCCACTCTGCTATTGCCTTCATCAGCATCCTATGGCTACGTCCTTTGTGTTCTCCCTAGAAACTACCCACAAGTGAGCTAAACCATCTGAGACTAACCTTCCAAAAATGCAAGCTGCTGAAATCAATCAAAAGCTGTATTGCTAAATTCAAAAGAAGACCAACATATTTGAGGTTTAGATTCAGTCCTTTATAAGCCTTCTGACTGGATTCATTATGAAGTCACTCATCTTCTAGAACATAATGATTCAGTAGAGAAATTCACAGGTTTTTTAATTGTTTTGCTTTCATACTTTTTGCATGAAAAGATTACAGTGCAAAGCAAAAACTGCACAGCTATCAGAGGAAACTTTGAAGCAAAGCAAAATTAACATGAGAAGCAAGTAGAGAACTACAGAGAAAAAGGGTGCTACTCAAGAAACAGATAGTACTATTAAGATCCTGTAGTTGGCAAGACAGCAAGCCTAGACTGATTGCCAACAGAATAGCAACAAAAGCGTTCAGATAAATTCCAGTCTCACAGACATTAGTCCACATGGGACCATTTAAATGCAGTGTAGTGTACTTGCCTAAATAAGTGGTGGGAAAAAATAGTTCTTTTTTTTTTTTTTTTTTTTGGTAGAGGGGAATATTATATTTGGTAGAGGGAATGGCTGAAAGCTATGAGCAGAATTTTAACCTAGATTGGCGTTTCCACTCAGGCAGAGAGTAGACAAAAAGGCTTGTTGTAGCTGATCTATTTTATGATTCCTGTAAGATGGGGAAGGATTCTCTAGCCCTCACTCATTCCTCAGTCACTCTCTGAAATGCACAGGTAGCTACTCTCTGCTTGAAAGAGAAGTAGCATGTCGTTTGATCTGGCAACACTGGGTAGCATAGGAATAGAATCATAGAATCAGTTAGGTTGGGAAAGACCTTTAAGGTCATCGTGTCCAACCATTAGCCCAGCACTGCCAAGATCACCACTAAACCACATTACGGAGGGCTTCATCTAGACAGTTTTGAACACTTCCAGGGATGTTGATTCTACCACTACACTGGGCAGCCTGTTCCAATGCCCGACCACCCTCTCTGTGAAGAAGTATTTCCCAATCTCCAGTCTAAACCTCCCCTAGTGCAGCTTGAGGATGTTTCTTCTTGTCCTGCCACTTGTTACTTGAGGGAAGAGACTGACCCAACCTCACTACAACCTCCTGTCAGGCGGTTGTAAATTGCAATGAGGACCCCCCTGAGCCTTCTCTTCTCCAGACTAAACACCCCCAGTTCCCTCAGCCGTTCCTCATAAGACTTATTCTTCAGCCCCTTCACCAGCTCCATTGCCCTTCTCTGGCCCTGCTCTAGCACCTCAGTGCCTCTTTTGTAGTGAGGGGCCCAGAACTGAACACAGGATTTGAAGTGCAGCCTCACCAGTACCCAGTAGAGGGAGACGATCACTGCCCTGGCCCTGCCGGCCACGCTATTTCTGATACAAGCCAGGATGCATAGCAGGATACGTAGAAATTCAGTTAAAAGGCTATCTTGAAGCTACAGCGTTCAAGTGAATGCAGCCCTACCCTTGGGCACCGAGAAGAAATCATAAGCAACTTATTTAGCTGAAAAAGAAAGTCCCCGTATTTTTTCCTAATACCTACTTTCTGACTTTTACCCTTTTCTATGATCTGTCTATCTCCACTGGGAGCAAAATGTAGCTGTGGCTGCTGTAAAATTTGTAAGTGATGTTTAATAGATGGCTCTTGGTTTCAATATCTTTTCTAGAAGACGTCATTTGAATTTTAATATATTTAGCATTAAATATAAGGTCTATCCCTCTGTATTTTTCCTATTACAGAAAGTGCAGACATACTACTTGAATGCTATGAAGGATTATACATGAAGAATACTAAGACACCTAAATCTCCATTTTACAAAGAAACTGTTTTAAAACAAAGTTGGAATGATCACTACTGATTTTTATGACAGAATTCTTTACTTAAATTTCTTATATAGCTACTATCTGTGTGATAACTCCTTATGGTTAAGTACACAAAAGCAAGATTAGAATGATAGGTTAGATTTTTGCCTTTACGAGCAGTAACTGAGATGGTTGTATTATATATAATATTAAATGGTTGGAGCCAATTGAAATTGGTTTTATTTGGCTTCAGCATGGCCTTTGACTGAAGGTGAGGGATAAATTTAACCTGATTTTTTAGCTTAAATTCAAGTTCAGTTTTTTTAGGTATGTTTTGTGCTTAGAACATGCAGAACATCATTAAAGTACATATCACAGTTCACTTTAGAAAATTACCTTTCTCTGAAATATCCAGTATGGTCACCCATGACTTAGAAAAGCTTGAAGAATTTCACGCAGAAAAGAGATTTCCATCATCTTGCACAACAGGGGGGATGCTGTGTGCAGTAATGAGCTGGACATAACAGCTCGAGTGCAATGAGGGTTTTAACTTTGATGTCAATACTGTTTCTGTAATCAAACATCAGTAGTATTAAATAACAGAGTACTGCTATCATGGTGAAATATTCCACTTACAGACACACAATAAATATGATGCATATTTAATATTCAATAAGATACATGTCTGCAAGAGATGATTTTGTAAGAATTCATCAGGTTCTCCCCTTTGCATAACAATGAGCCATCCCACTTTCCAGAGACATGGACATGCAGAGAAGAAGCAATGGTCCAGAACCTGGGCACAGTTCTTTTTATCAGAGGTTTAAACATTGTACTCTAACAAAGAACCTGTGATACGAACAGAGTAACACCCAGTACTTACAGGCATCATTCTGTTCCACTCCCTCCTGTTACAGGAACAGAGGACTTCCGGTAGCTGGTGGGCTTGAAATTCAGTTCACTCTACCTAGCATAGATTACTGGTACTGTTGTACTTGTGTAAAACCAGAAAAGGTAAGCTGTGAAGCAAGCCTGTTCTGATACCATAGCAGGTGTAATACAGGGTCCTTACATGACACATTCATGTGCTCGATGGTGTTTGGTGACTATCATATAAATGTCTGGTTGAAAGAAGCAAACTCTGAGCCCCCATCGTATTTACTCGCTATTACACCTTGCAGGTCACAGTAATACATTGCCACACAAAAGACAGAGCTGTGCAGCAATGGAGAACTAGTGGCAAAGCAGTTAATTTTTCATATGTGTTTATTTGTTAATGATGATGGCCATATTTGTTGATTTACTTAAACATCACTGACATTTTGCAACAAACCTATAGTAAATGTTTAGGGATCTTCATTTGATATTTGGATAATCTGTCTATTACTTTAGTTATTCTTGGTAGAAAAAGGGCTTTTACATACTTACAAAAGAAGACAAACAAATTGGAAAGTGTCCTGCTGGCACATGAACAGTTGGGAAAGGATATAGGCAGTATATCCTTAGACTTTTGTATTTATTTCCATGCTACAAACTGGCTAAGATATTTTATTCAGTGCAAACACTGGCAAGAGATGAATATAAACAAAATGATCCCAGATGAGTAGCTCCAGCTCATTGTTATGACCATTTCTCATGCAACTGCCTGTTTTAGCGGTTGAACAATTGCTCCTATTCCTGACTTGAAAGTATCAGTTCCTTTTCTGTGAAGAATCTCGCAAGCCAAGAGTGACAGTGGGAAATTGTATAGTATGATGATATAAACTATATAAAAAAATCATGGTTTTGAAGATAAATCTTTTATTCATAACCGTAATTTCCATGCTATTGCATCTCTATTTATCAGCCTTCATAGCATGTCAGTTTTCACGTTCATTCTTTTGGTACTACAGCTTCTAGCAGCTTAGCCAATAAGACAGATACTCAAGACCTCTATCTAAACATACATTTTCTAGAACATAAGGTAAACCAGATGGAAACTGAATGATAAAAATACAGTAATCACCATCCATATTAATAACCTGTAAAAGTAGACTCTTTGAAATGTAGTCAACATATAGTCCTTTTATGTAGCATATGAAGGTCTTCTTTTATTTATCATTATTGATCCTGAATTAAATAGTTAAGAAAATAGCTTTTATAATAAAAGGCTACAGCTGGACCCATGATATTTACAACAAACTTTGGTATCAGTGCAGTTAATACAGTGTCTGTTTTCTCCATGTTAACCTTAAATTTTAAGACATTCAAAAGTTATATTGATTTGGCAGTAAGAAATAGCACAAAGAACTTTGTACAGTCCTTTCTTGTTACATCTATAGAGAGACTTTGAATTACACAACGTGAGAAAACAACTTCCTTAAGAACTCAGGTTGCCAGTCAAAGACTCCCAACTAATAGATTAAAGTCATACAAGAAAATGTGCTATGCTCTTCATCCAGCCTTAACTGACAAGCCTGCAGACATATGTGCTACCTTAGCTTTCAACCACATTTGCAAATACATATCAGCATCCATTTCCTGATCTTCTGCAGAGTCTGTTGAATTAGTAAACCTCTCTGGACTCTGTATTTAGATGACACCCTAACTATCTGCATGATGTAAGTTTTGTTTCTCTGGAGTAACCATTGTTTAAAAACTACTTAGAGACACCCACACCCATACTCTAATAGTACTCATAGCATAGCAGTAGTATTTATTTTTTTTTCCTAGACATTGCCCCATAATTCCAAAAATAGCAACTGGTATCAAGGAATATCAACAATAAAAACTTGAGTCCTTTTGTTTTGGAATTAGGGTTCTTTAATGTCACAGTTTATGGATTTTTTTAATTACTTAAAGATAGTTAATAAAACATTGTTTGAATTCTTCTGCTTCATTCTTTGAAAAGCCTTGTGGATGGACCACTGTAAAAGAAAAAAGAAAATTTATACAAATGAGAATGTGAATATATCAGATACATTGAAAGGATACATTGTCCATAAGTATTTTTATATTATTTCTTAACAAGGGCACATGAAGGATTCACTCAGGTTGTTCATTAACTCTAAGACAGGAAAAATCTTAATTTGACATTAATTCTTTCTCTCTGTGAAAACATTTCTTACCCAGAATATATTGCCCCAGTTCAGCAAACTTAGCCAGAGGAATAATGTTACTGTGTTGTGACTTCTGCTGAATCCATGGGTCTAGTTCTAGGCTTAGAGTTAAATCCCTGTGTAAATGCAGAATGAGAATAAATTCCTAACCCAGCTTAAGTCGATGGCAAAATTCCCATAGGCTATAGTGATGCCAGCATTTAATCACATAGTGTTCATATTGGAACACCTGCATCTAACAACCCTCCTTAAATTACTACTTCAAATTCTGTTATTTTAAATAAGCAAAACTGCAGAGCCATTATTCTAATATAGCTGTATATATGAAAAATACATAAAGTACATACTTTCATATTTTTATGAGACAGTCACAGTTTAATATACAAATTCTACATAGAAATATCCCTTAGTCATAAATATGGCAGCACAATCCATTTACAAAATGACAGGAGGAAAAGATCCCATGATAGATGAGAGCTAAAAATACAAGCAGCTACATCTGTAATACTGAACAAAAGAAATAATAAGGAAGAAGGCAAAAAACTAAATTCCAGTTAAGTGTATAAACTGAGAGAAGAGATGAAGAAAATAAATACAATGTGGATAAAAGAAAACAAAGATCATCCTAAATCAAAAGAAAGGTCAAGTGATACAGGCCAAAGAGAAAAAGAACTGCTCAACATCTACATTTTTTGCTTGTATTTAATATAAGAGGGGAGCATGAAGCTCAGGGAGATAAATATTAATGAAGCTTTGGGAATATCGAGCAGCAGAATTAACAAAAAGCGGGTAAAAGAATATTTAGATAATTTAAATATTTATGATTCAGAAAGTCCAAATCATATGCAGCCAAAGGATCTTAAGAAATTGGCTGAGAAAGATCTGACAGACATCTTTGAGACCTCATGGAAAAAAAGGTTAGGTACCAAAGAATTGAAGAGAGATGAATCTCAGGAAGCAGAAAAAGGTAAAAAATGGAGAATTTCAAGCAAGTTCCCTCTATTCCCTACAATGCAAAATACCACAGTAAATACATAAATAAATAGCATATTGTTTAATGCACAGCAACATCAGAGCGCAACATCAGAGCCATCATTTTTGAGGCTGTAAATTCTGTGTCTCTGTCCATCTCTTTAGTTAATATCATTCAGTCTCAATCGCCGCTGGATGAAAGTAAAAGCTGGTGAGTTTCAAGAAACCTCAACCCACATTATTTGGAAATAAACTGACTATTTACATAATAAACCCGAATATTTAGCTACAGATTTGTAGAAACTGACAAACAGCAAAGATTATAAAAGGAAACAATCAAGATGGCTGTTCTCCAAGTTCTGCCTAGAGAAGAGAAGCCTCTGGGGAGAACTTATTGAAGACTTCCAATACCATAAGGGCCAACAAGGGAGAGGGACTTTTTACAAGTGCATGTAGTGACAGGACAAGGGGGAATGGCTTTAACCTGGCAGAAGGGAGATTGAGATGAGATCTTAGGAAAAAATCCTTCCCTGTGAGGTTGCTGAGGCGCTGGCACAGGGTGCCCAGAGAAGCTGTGGCTGCCCCATCCCTGGCAGTGTTCA